>JAHWXV010359719.1:0-12259 GCA_024586415.1 Phrixothrix hirtus | reverse complement strand
TTTACAATACAAAATGTCAAATTTTACGAATATGGCAATCACTTATTACACTAGCGACATCTAGTGGTCATTTGTAACAACATAAAAGGCAACCCTCGTAGTCATAGATGGAAACCTACTGTAACGTGTGTTAAACAACTTCACGAAACGTCTGCAGAAATGCATGCAGTAAGTTTTTAGCTTGAGGTAATAATTTTCATCTTCTCCCGCAAGGCCTAAGAAAGGAAGACGGCCGGTGCCATCTGTACTTTAGGTCCCGATAAAATGAACGATGTAATTTCAATTCGCACAAAAAGTTCTTAATGGCAAGCAATGGAACAATGCACCTCTCTCCTTTACCGACAGTTTATTTGCCACGTCTCTTTCATTGACCTTTGCTGCAACTTTCTGAGTTAATTTATACTGGTATTAAAATCAGTTAGTGTTGATGTTTGCCAAACCACACTATTGAAATGGATTTAAAAGTTGATATAAAATTACGAGCCCTACGCTAAAAGAATTGGCCTACACAATTTTATAATAAACAATTTTACTTTTAACAATCCTGGTGCCTGAAATTTGTTTCTGGGGGAATCATTTTGTTTATACAAAGTGTATTATTACCACTGATAAGGTTGGAATTCTTTTGGCGCAGGGCTCACGTTCATGATGGAAATAAATGCGAGTTTATGTAAGAGTTTAAAAGATGAGATAATTATATCTTTCTGAATAAATGTCAAAAGTTTTATGAACGGTCTTTTCATTAGTTTGTAATAATTGTTTGTAATGGGGCACAAGGAGAAAAGCTTCACGATCAGGATTAGGAAATTACATTATTTACAGTAAAGTGTTACATACATTTACAGGATACATTTATGAAATTTAACAGTAAATTCGATTCAATATTTAAAGTATGTAAATGATTTAATTATAAAAAATTAGATTAAATCTCTGTGAAATAAATATATCGATAAAAGCATTAACAAAATGAAAATATGTAAACAATTTGTCGATTAAATTGCAACATATTTAGGAATTTAAAAGGTTGGCAGCGATGATGAGTTCTTGCAATTGCTCATAATTTGTTATCAAAACATGAATTATTTTTTGCAGCTCACTCGTACAAAGACATATTGAAAATAGATTAATGTTCAGTAAACCAACCATATTTGCCCCACTAAAATCCATCAGTCAGAGTGTTAAAATTGTCCCATTCAAACCTCGAAGCTGCACTTTACTAACGAAGATTTATGTCGGAAGTTACTTTCTGCTTTGCACCTGTTATTATAAATTTAGCTTGCAGCTCAATCTAATATTAAGTAACGTTAACTACACATTCATTCATTAGGGAAGTTTTTATTTAAAACGGCGCGTTGTGAAATTGCAGTTTGCTTTAAAATGAGGTAAGCGCATGATTTTGTTTACTTTTCTAAAGAAAATATAAAACGCATTTTTAGATTAAATGTAAACAGCATTCAATTGCTTTTTATTGTAAGTTCTACTGTAACTTTAGCATTAACTGAACTTGAAAATAATGAAAAAATTAACAAAAGATATCGTAAAAATGGTTTACAATTTCGAGACGAAGGCGTCCAAAAATTTCACGCCGAAGATGATGAATATAGGCACAAAAGATTCAATAAATACAAAGATTTAACTGAAGAAGATTTCGATGATTCAGAAGAAGACGATCAAAAAGACAATAAAAAGTTTCGCTGGAATAAACATTTCAAAAATCATAAAATTAATGTTTATGACCAATACGATAAAAAGAAAGACAAGGATTATAAACTAAAAAACGTACATGGAAATATATATATTAAGGAAGCAAATAAAAAGACTAGCGATAATGTAAAAACATTTGGAAGTAGTGAAGCTCCTAAAAAATATTCAAAATTGAAAAACGACAATAAATATAAAAAAGAAAAATTACAAAATAGTTCTCCTGAAGATACGAGCAGTAATGAAAGCTTGAAGTCAAGAAAAATGAAAGAAAAGCACATTAGAACAAAAGAAAAAACTAAAAGTAAACAAAAGTATGACAAATTCAGCGATGAAGACATTCAAAGAAGGTAAGCAAGTGGTTTTAATTTTACAATTAATTTTAATAAACTGGGCATATTATTCCGCTAAAACCTTTTATCTAAGAAAATAAATTTTGCTTCCATATTGCAAGGTGGTGCCATTGTTCACAATTTCCGGCAGAAGAAGCCTGCGTAAAAAATTTCTACCTATAAAATCTACAGCGTTATTTTAAGATTTATTGTTAATTGCGCTGAAATTGCCACATCCAGATGCCCCCGTATTATTTTTATTAACTCTTAAAATCTTTACTTCAGTTTAATAGGTTTCGTTTTTATTTATTTTTTTAAGTTATACACGTACAATTGTATTTATTATTACACTTTTAATTAAGAGCTATTATATTGCGTAAAAATAATTTGACTAACCAGCTTAAGCAATTTTCACATCCTTTATTTACAATTTCCTTAACATTTACCATATTTTTATTTTGAAGTAATGTCGTAAAATATTGCACAAAGAATTTCCAAAACAGCTATTTTAATTGGTATTGGTTGACCGGTTGTACAATGTTGGACAATGAATTGAACTTTTTCCAACACATTATTTTTAAGTCTATTTTTAATTAGAAAAATTGCTCTGTTTATGTTTCTTGACAGCGGAATGCGTTTAATTTTTTTAACTGACTAACTGTTTTTATTGCTTCCATTAAAAAAGTTACCGCTTCCAGACAAAAAACCTTTTGGTACGTTCTATTAAATTGTGACCTAAGGTTATAAGGTGTTTACAAAATTTTGAATCTTTAAATATTGGTAAGTTATGGAAGATGTTTTACTTTTTTCTATCTTATTTAGCGATAAAAGGACGTAAAGCGTTTGATACTTATTTGCTAAAAATGAAATGTAACTTAACGTGTACGTTCAGCATAGCGATAGCTTAGTATCAGCTACGGGATTGCTATTGCAATCTGAACTCAGTAGAGCAGGGCGAAGCGATTTATATACAGCGTGTCCCAGGATGGAATGTAAAAATTGCCATTCTTGATTTTTCGAAAAAATCATGCTGGATAGAAAGTTTTACTTGTCCTGAAATATCATTAAGCAGTAGTCGAATGCATTGTAAAATCTACAGGGCGTTCAAAACCATAAAGAATGTAAAATTAATCTGAGGCAAACTACCCTTTCCATTAAAAAACAATACCTTTTTGGGATCACTCGCTTACAGAATTTCTTAGTTTTATGGAAAGATGTTAGAAATAGTCGTCAAAATTCAAAAACATTAGCGATTTTAACAATTTTTATTCAGATATTGAAAACAAAACAAATGCAAGCAGTAGTAAACCGTATTCAAACCGATTGGGAACGATTCAAATTGAAGTCATCTCATCATTATATATTTTTCTAATCTGGTTATAGATTCGATGATATCTTTGTTCACATTGATAACAGCTTTCACAATCTTTTGCTTCAATAGATCAATTTTATCGTTAAAATTATTTTGTAGACTTTTTAACTTTAAGTAGCGCTAAAAAAAGTAATCTAATTGGGGCTAGATCAGGCGACTTTGGAAGCCATTCTATTGGCACTAATCGCCCAATCCATTTGTCAGGGAAGTGATGGTCGTTCAGCCAGTTTCTAATTAGAATTTTCGAGTGTATAGGGCAATCATCTTGTTGAAAAATCATTTTTCTTCTTAATTTCAAATTTTGATTTACTGATTCGGCCAAAACAAAATTATTTAGCATATTTAAATACGATTATTTGTGTTGTATACTCTTCACCAAAAATGAAATATTATAAGTTATTAGCAGAAATAAATAACCGCTTTAATGTTGATAATTAATCTTTTATTAAAGTAGTAATTAATTCGAAAGTTTTCGTTCATATAATTGGTGATTAAATAAGAATATTATCAAGGATTTATTTTTTATAGGTTCAATTGTTGTTTTATAGTAGAGTGTGATCTAGTTTATTACAGTATTGTAGGATTGAAACACAAAAACACATGTTAGAAACTTCTTGTATTCGTTATTAAAGGGGTGCTTCTGATGAGAATTTTGATTTAATTTTATTAATTCTGTGCATATAATACAGAATATTAATTTAATAAATAAATTAAGTTTAAACGTTGCAACGGTATATTTAGAAGAACTGGTATTCATCAGTAGTTTACAAATAATCAGTAACGATACAGTAAGCGCTAAGATTTGGAAAACTCTCTTGCTCTTTTAGAAGCAAGAGTAGATAATATTAGACAGTCGATATTGGCATCTAGCGTTGACAGCAGTGCGATTCTGTTCCATTTAAAAAGTAATCTCGTGTCGGAAATTCCTATAAGTTAAGATATCCAATTTTGTATCTAAAGTGTGTCCCATTATATTGTAATGACTTCGTGTCAGGAATTGCCCTAATTTCATGGAAATTAGACACCTTCCTCAGGGAAACCTATTGAGCTAGATTAGCACATCTCGGAGTCCTTGATGATTGTCATCCGCCTTCCGCATTCTTCGTACTTTACCTATCTATTGTCTACGCATACGTAAGCGTATCTTTAGATACACTTATTTCGTTTCATCAAACTTTTTATCGCGCATTGATTACCGACGTCAGCTTCAGCGCCTTGGAATATAAATTCACACTTGAATCGTTCTATTTGTCAAGCAATAATCATTTTGTGTAATTAGCTATCTGTACCGAAATAGAAACGAGTATAATGTATACGAATTGGATATTAAAGACAATCCTATATCGCTATATCCGTTTGAAATACAGTATTCATTATTAGGTTTAAACTTTGTTATTGAATTTAAGCCATATTTAGAAATCATGGATACAATTACATCAACTTTATTTGAATGTTTAAATATCTTTTTATTGACACACTTTAGATTTAAAATCCTTCTGCTTATTTCTAGCCTTCAGGTAAGATTATGTCGTAACCTGGATAATAAAGCCGAGCTGACGCTTGAAAGATCTCACATAAGTTAACTGATTCCGTAAACGATTTCGAACTATGACATTGACTCTATCGTTCAATAAATGAAATCAAGTAATAAATAAAATGGCGCCAGTTTCGATTTTTGACCAAAAATACTATTGCTCTTGTGATCGACGCTAGGAACTTACCGGCTTCCTTTATAATGGATATTGTAGGACCCCGCCTTCCCCTTAGCTAGCCGCGGGCTCACATAAGTTCCACTTATAATCATCCTGTCAAAATATGCTAAAAAAACTAGTATTTCTGGAAGTACTATACCAACTCTCTTCAAAAGCCACAGATGGAGGTCAATATATTTACTTAACGTATGCTATGTTTAATTTTATAGTGAGCCTCATGAGTTCGGTCTTACCTTCGCATACGTTACATAAGGAGCTATAGGTCGGCACTTTGTTTTAGAACATACATTATAAAAGCAAAGAAGCAGATCGTATATAATAATCACAATTATCGCCATTACAAAAATAAAATTCTAACTTAACCTAAAATTACATGCAGAATTCGAGATTCAGCTGCATCCCCTGAATATTGTTGAAATATAAACTATATTTTTGTTGTGCCAATAATAAATTTAATACACATAATATTGATTGAGAAGTAAGGAAGTTGTAACAGTTTTTTACACTTAGTTTTACTTGATAAGTGAGGCAAATAAAGCGTTTTTAAAAATTATTGTTTTAGATATTGTAATTAATCTTTCTAATGTTTCTATGAAAGTATAAAGGTTGAAAGAATGAATAAAGATTTCTACGGTAGTCGGGCGAACTATCTAGTGCTTCTCGTTTAGAGCAATAATTTTTGTTAATTTGTTCAGGACTTACCGATTATATTTACATATAACAGTTAACAGGTGTTGTGTGGTAGCGACTGACGCTACAGTCTAGTATTTGGGAGGTCCTGGGTTTGATCCACTGATTCAGGTTTCAAGTGGTTTCCTGAATCAACAGATACCTTCTCTGAAGTGAATACCGGGACAGCATTTCCGCTCATTCCTACCTTCGAATATCCTTTTAAAAACTTACCCTTGCCTTTGCCTGTCTTTATTTACGATTCTTGACCGAAAAAGGGTTTCAGTTACCACCATAGCAGTCCACTTCTGTACGGGAAAACTGAAATAACACAGTTAAGAGAACGCTGTCGTAGGAAGGTGGAAGTTAATTTAATCGTTAATAATTATGTAGCATCTATTTTAAAAGGTTAACTTTATTAAATGACCTTGTTCTTAAAAAAAGATCGGAGCTTTCCTTTTTTTTGATTCTGTTACCTTTATTAATGTTTTATTTCATTTCTCTCAGCTTATACGAAGATGAACTGATATGTTCTTAGTCTAAAATTGGAAATGTTACTGAGTTTCAAATCAAATTTTTATTTATTCAGATCTATTTATTTAACACAATGCTCTTAAAACAGTTCTAACCTTTTGAAAAAATTCTCCACATTACCTACCTATTACTACTTTGTTCTATAAAAGCTTCCCTCTTAGATTTTTTTTGTTTTGGAAATAGACAATATTCTGGCGGGGACGAATCTGGCAAATGATGGGGTGAATCAACTTAAAGTCAACTTCATTATTTTCTCCAACGCATTCAAGTAATTGAGAACAGTAGTACAAGAGAAATACGCCTTTCACGATATTTCTTTGCACTAGTTTTTCTAAGCAAAGTTTACAATATAGAATGTCATAGTTTTACCATCTACTAAATATTTTGATAAAATTATGCATCCTTGTTCGAAAACTTTAATGTGAAGGTCTTTGCGATTGGTTTTTGAAAACAAAATTTCTTTGGATAGACGGAATCAAGGTGTCACCTTTCATTTGATTGCTCTTTTATTTCTGGATCATAATGACGGATTCATGTTTTATCTATAGTTGCAATACAGTCTAAAATACTTAAAAAATGCTATTTAAAACGACGGAAAGTGACTGGAAGTTATCACTCTTGAGTCGTTTTTGGTAAGTAGATAGGCTTTAGGGATCCTATATGGTATAATTTGAGATAAAATCTGGATCTAGTTATAAACATGAGAAATACAAATATTATCCTAACCAGTTCAAAGGGCCTCATGGTTCGAACTAAAACACGTTGTAGAATATTCTAACGACATTATATAAGTCGCATGTAGGTCTGAATTGCTAAGCGACAGCTGTTTCATAAGCCGCAAATTAGAAAAGAAGTACAAACTGAAAGACAGACGGAACGCTCTGTATATATTCGCTTCTCCAAGATGAACAGGACTTCTTTGCGAAAGGTAAAATAATTACTAATATACAAAATAATTCTTCTACACTTAGGTTGCGCCAGAATCGGTTGCGTCAAGTTTACACTTTTGATTTGATTTATATAAAATGTATACTACCAATTTAGACTTACATTCCGATACGTGTAAGAAAATAATTGACTACATAAACAAATTTAATGAAACAATTGTAAAGAGTAAATAAACAATCTTTATATTTATTCACAAAATTGAATCATTTTAGAAAAATATTTATCTGAAATTATATTTAATTTGGAACTGTCAGCTTTTACTAACTTTTAACAAACAACTCATCTACGTACATACTTAAATTGAACTTTGCATTTTTCTTAGTTAAAATGATTTAATGAATTCCTATCTAATTAACTAAATAAACCAACGAATATTGCATCTTAGTATCAGCTTAAATGCACATAAGAATAATGCGTAAGTGACATGTTTATGATAACAAGACGCATTGTGGCATTTGTATATGCTCTTACCGTAGATAATGACATGATACTATCTGACGAAGTCTTTGTATACGCTGTACGTGTGAATTATGCACATTCCTTAAGTTAACAATTTGCACATTTATCATTACAGTTACAGTCTTTACGGAAACTTATTAATTAGTTAGGGCTAATTTAATAAAGCTGCTCCTAATGTTTGAATTAGCCAACAATTAAAATACGATTTCGAATGATGGTGGCTTGCTAAACTTATTTAAAATGATTATATGAATCCGAACTATAGTCAGCAATTATTGAATTAGCTTGACAACATAATTAAGTTATCAAAATAGAAGCTAAAACAAAGATGACTTACAAATTCTTGGTTGCCACTTGTTTGTTAGATAATTGCACATTAGTGACCCATAATGGGTAATTCGGCACATTTTCTTTAGTCGAATTAAGATTCGCAATTCGGTGTACTCAAAAAGGGTGACGATCGATTCCTTTTGGACAAATTAAATTTTGACGGAATCTTTAATAAATTTCAGAAATATTAAACCATTATCTTGTTGCGGTAAAATCACCCACATTATTTATCTATTGTGTCCTTAATTTGTTAATTTTTAGAGAAATCGTTGGATACACAGGTCGTCTAAAGAGAGCGGCAAAATTAGAAACGGAAGATACACTAATTCAAACGCACAAGTCGCAGTATCTTAAGTCGAAAATACAAAATAAAAACGTATGACTTATTAATAAATTCAACAAACTTGGAAATTAAAAAATACTTAAATTGCTAATTTGAAATGTAAATAGAAAATAGACAACTAAATTTTATAAATAGATAAATGTTAATCCAACGAAGTTCTAAAAGGAAAATTAAAATATAAAATAAAATTATGAACCAGTAGCGTCTCCTAGTTGCAATTGTAATGAAATATACAAATTAATAATTAACCAAATTATAAACAGAATTGAATTCGTTGACAATTCATTTGACACATAATTCTCATACCCAAAACATATGAAAGACACATCTGTAGGAGATATTTAAAGTCTCAGCTATATGTTTGAGCCTAATTTGACCATCTTTCAAAATAATATCATCTACTGGCATCAACATTTTCAAGAACGGATGCAGAAACAGATCTTACAACATGATGTCTATTATTGACGCCTATTCTTTGTCTCATAAATTCAGCAACCCAATTTGTATAACGAAGTACGAAGGAAAACTATCCTTCAATGTGTACATCATGTCCGCATAAATATTCTTGCCGGCTTTCAAAAGCAGATACTTAATCACCGATCACTAGTCGAATTTATCATAATTGAACTTTTTATATGATGTTTCTTCACAATGACGAATAGATAAACCCTTTATCACCAAAATCGAAGGAACTATTTGTATAATCAGTATACTCGTTATCAAGGCTAACTAATCAGAAATGCTACCACGTATGTCAAAAAATAATTTTTGAACCGTCCGCAATCTGACCTTCAGGAGTCCTTTATTAATGTCCACATCTCTTGGTATAAATATCCTGTGCTTGTTTTTATCATAATTCTCCAAATCAGTGTTGGTACTTTAAGTGAATCTTCAAAGATTAGGTGCTTTGTTTTAATATCTATGTTTTATAAAATTGCTGTCACAGTAACGTCTATATTTAAGAAAAATATTATATATTATATCGCTCTAGATCAACATATAAAGGTGCAAATATATTGCTTGAAATAACAATATGGACTCGACTTTTTTTCGATGAACATGATGAGAAATGTGTTGAAACAGTCGAAACACTTTAATAAAATGCTATAACTAGAAATAAATCAATTGCCTTAACCTCGCATCAAGATTACGATTATAACGCTAAGTTTTAGTTCACAAATAAAATTAAAACACTACTGTAAAATAACCTATTTAATTTAACATAAATGAATTTTATTCTTAAATAAGCAAAAGTTCAAAATTAGCTGAATATTAAAAATCTCTTTGCCCTATGAGACCTCATATGGAATAAAAAAATTACATGAAAAAAGAGTCAATCAAACTTCAATCTCTTAAATTTGAACTAAAGCTAATGCATTTGAAAAATACGATTAAAAATTTAATTACACACTACCTAAGTAATTGATTTGACCATCAAAATTTAGTTAAAATGCTTGAAATTACTTAAAGAGCACATTAGATACATTTATTTTCACTGCAAACATGCGATATACATGAAAATTAAATTAAACATTCCTTATGATGTTTCTTAAGTCGAAAATTAGCTAATTAATAATGGATGGTCGTATATTCTTAATTTTCATAAGTCCAAACATTTAAATATCCAAATTTGTTTATATATTTCCTAATATCATTATCCGGGAGTTGAAGCCCCTTTCAAAAGAAAATGTACCAACATTATAAAGGAAAATTAATACCTACCATGAGGTGTCAATATAAATTCAAAATTCCATACTTTTAACTATCGCATTTTTGTAAAATACAAAAAGTGCAGGCGCTAATACACAAACTAAAATGTATTAAATATACATTCACATGTGGAAATATAGAGCAACGCGAGCACTAGAGTGTTCATTCTGCCATATTGAAGGCGTAAGTGAATTAAACTAATCAATGTAACCCTAAAGTAAAGTTAAAAAGGAAAAGAAAAATATGTAGAAAATATTGAAGTTAAAACTAAATATTCAAGATGGAAAATTTTGGCCGTTTGAACGTTTTGTACATTCCTTAATTTTTTTATGAATCATTTTTTATAATATTTGCAGAAATGCGCTTTATTTGACGTTTAACGCCATTGTTTTTCCAAATGACGATACTATTTTTTGAAGAAGAACATTTACATAGTATGTTAAGAATTTTCTCATAACAACTTAATTAGTTGCAGTTGTTACAAACTGACGGTCTTCCTTAAAATGATCCAAATATTCTTGTTTAATTTCATCTTTGAGCAGTTAGCAGACAACAATCGCGACCTCATTCTTCTATCATCTGAAACATCTACAATTTAACAATTTTAGACATCTTTATTGGAAATCCTCCAAAACTTTATTGATGACCTCTGATATAGAAATATTTGGACGTCTACTACGTAGCTTACCTCCCAAATTTATATATCTATGTTAAAATGTTATTGTCTATTTGGTAAAAGCTATAAATAAAACACTGTTTAATAAAAAAAAACCTGTTCAACTTTATCTACCAGTTACCTTTTATCAGGAAAAGCTAAAGTAAGGTCTTAAATTTAAATTACATAGCTGTAATTAATTAGTCAAATCCACGGTATGCTAAGATCAAAGAAATGAATAGTGCTACCTTTATTTATAGCAAGTAACTAAAAAAATAGGGAAAACGGACCAATTCCAAACTATCAGTCTGAACGATTGAGCAATGGTTTAAAAAGTACATTAAAATAATTGTTTTAAAACCACTGCTTACAATCGATTCCATGTTTCACACGTACATATATTTATCAAACAGTGGAGGTATACCAAGTGGTACACATTTTTTAAGACATTATAATAGAAATTTGGCACAAATTATCAAATAACTATGCCCGGTGATTTAAACCTAGGAATTAATTTATTTTTTCGGGTGTGCAATAATTATAAATAAATCCTGCTTAATATATTTATTATAAAAAATGAACTATTATTTATTAAATATTTTATTAATAATTATTTAAACTAATTTTTTGTTGCATGTAAAGTTCAAAGGAAGAAACGTCATCTTCAATTGGATGTTCCAAGGAGACGCTAGAAGATCTTGATTCTTTACAGTGTGACTCTTTAGAGGATAGTTGTGATATCGATAAATAAAATGAATATTTTGTGATGACGTCACAGTCACTAGAATTAAATGTTAAATGTTTGAATGTTGTTCGTAGTTTTTAAAAAATTGTTAAATTATGTTCCTTTACATAAAACCGACCAGTAATGTAAAATAATTAAGTAAATAAATCACTTTCTTTTTGGAGGTGCATTTCTTATTAATATTTTTAATTAAATCTTATACCAGTTCAAAGAAATGAACTTAGTACCGCACACTAATTATATCAATACACCTCTCCTGTGAAGTTAACTTATTTCTGACCAACTAACTTAGGAATTATAACATCTTTTTAAAAAATTGAGATCGCATGACGAAGATAAATAAGAATAAATTCGTTTTCAAACGTTAAAATTGTATGGTCTCCATTTTACTGGAAAACCTGAAAATTGGTAATTGTCAGGAAATGATTAATACTTTTAGTTTGGTCAGGAACAGTTGGGCAATTTAAACGTTAATTAGAAAAAATTGTAAACAAATTTTCTGTCAAGGCTGAATTCTTCAAAAGAATGCGCGTAACGTGACCGTTTTTGTAATCGTTTACCGAGTTAGGTTTATAAATATGGACTAGTAATTGTAATATTCCTTCGCTAGACTTGAAGACGCTTTAAAGAAACATTGTTTACATTTTAAATAGTTGCTTAGTATTGTAGATGTAAATCCCAATTATATAAGTATATATATATATATATATATATATATATATATATATATATTATATTTTAAGTTTCCG
>JAHWXV010359700.1:0-11871 GCA_024586415.1 Phrixothrix hirtus | reverse complement strand
GATAATTTTACCGTATTGTACATATTTGCCTACGTCAAGATTACAATTTCAATATTTAATCCTTTAAAGGACATTTATAAACGGATACACTATAGATATTTTACTTTATATATTTTGTTTACATCTGCTTATTTTTCGTGTTATTTATAATTTGCTTTTCAAATTTTAATGGGATAAGTTATAATGTAAATACGTTTTATAAATTATCATTTTGTTTATTGCATAGCTTTGTTGTATGATATGTAATCACATATTTTTATTTTTATTTATTTAAAGTTTTTGATCATTAAATAGTCCACTATTACAATACCTTTTATATAAAATATTTAAAATTTCTGTTAGCATTTTGTTTTAATTTTCAAGTATCTAATTGTAATAATGTTACATGAACACATATTATGGTTCTAATGTGAACAATATCTTGTTCAGATTTATGAGTAATTAGAAAGTAAATAATATGATAATGTGCATAATAATACATTTTATATACTACTGTTAGATAGATTACGATTAAATTTCAATTTTAGCGATTTCTCAAAACCACATATCTTGTAAATATGCAGGAAAGTGCTTTATAAACTGTTTATCAACATTTAATGATGCTTGTTGAAACAATTCCAAGATATCTTACCATCTTATTTATTGCATTGCTTTGTTGTATGACATATAATTACATTTTATTTAAAGTTTTGAATATTATATAATTTAATGTTACAAATAGCTTTTATATAATGTAATTACATTTTTTTATTTAAAGGTTTTTGCAAATAATTTTTATCTAAGATTTAAAATCTCTGTAAGGATTTTGTTTTAATTTAGCGTTTTTTTTTCGAAATCAGATATCATTGTGATTACGCAGAGAGCCCTCTACTCATAGTCATTTATAATTTATTTTTAAAATTTTAATAATATGCTGAAACTACTCTCGGATGAATTATAGTGTAAATGTGTTTTATAAATTATCATTTTATTTATTACATTATTATGTTGTGTAACATGTCATTATATTTTAGAGTAAAAGCAGTAATGACCGCCGAATACACCTAAATGCTAATTAGTAGTTATTCCTTCGTCTATCGCATTTCGCGAAAACCGTTAGCTTTGCTGAATGTCTGGTATTTCCAAATTATTGATTTTTCGAAACTAATTACCAATTGCGAAATTTATACACCTTCAATACAGGCTATTTATTTATTCTTACTTAAATAATATTATATTTGTGGTCATTTATAGATAGATATGGACTAGAGTAAATTTTGATTTGTTTTTTATTTATCTTAATATACTGTCGCCACACAATGAATAACAATTATTCTATGCTATCGCTTTTATTATTAAAACTAATAAATACATCCTGTACTATAAGTTAATGTATTCATGAAAATGCCTAATACGCTTTTATACAGCATTTATAATAAAAATCCGAAATTCGAACAATAATTCGCGCAATATGATAGCATTTTTGTAACTGTTCTCCAAAACTTCTAGTTAGGTGGTCACCTTGACGGGTTCTGGCGCATTAGCTATTGTAAGCGCTGCTTCTTCACAAAATAAATTACATCTACAGCTAACGCTTCCTAATTATATAATTTTGTTCAATATAAATTTCTTCGCGCGCTATAAATTGCAGAGAGTATATTCTGTTAGATACAATTCAACCCTTACATCAGTTGATTTAGGTACAAATTATAGTGTTTTGTTGCCTACGTTAATAATTTTATAATCTTCTTGATGTAATTGTTGAAAACTTTCGTTTTGCAAAAGCTACATAAGTACAGGTAAAACCCTCATAAAAACCTTGAAATTTTCGTCTGTAAAATTAACACCGACTCAAACAGTTGCCTTTACAAGCCTAACACATACTGCAAATTTTTAAAAGGGGTTTATACCGACGCCTCTATATTTTGAGATACTCGTTTTTAAGGATACGGTTACTTCACACAACATACTCTTTCGTTCTTGCTGCAGATATTCACACTTTTCACACATCAAATTTTTGCACACCTTCTTTTTCGAAACGAATCCAATCGGTTTCGTCTATCTGTAACTCAGAGGGGGTAAAGCATTTGATGATGGTAACTGTAAACTAACCGACTTCTCATTTCTGGACCGCTTCCATAAATCCTTTTCTTGGCTGTTGGTGTATAATATAAAAGATTAATTTTCCGGTGCCTTTATAAAAATAAAATAATTTTAAAACTGCAAAGTAAATACTAAAGAATAACGCACCGTATTGTCAAGTTTCGAAAACTCTGGGAAACGCAAATGACCCAAATTATACGTTACGATCTATTTTTAGCATTTATACATACAATGCCCCGTATTAAATATCCTTGGACGTCATATTATGTACAATAAATGATGTCTACTTTAAAAATCAACAATATAGTAATCAGCAAAATAGCGCTAGGCTACATATCTTGAAAAATCAATACTACCATCACATACCTGAGCAAATTTGACATTAAAACTATATATCGCATGCCTATATTCTACTTATAATTACAAAATTGAAATCCAATAACGTTTCATCCGTAGATATATAGGTCATCGTCAAGAATACTCATGAAGTAGTAGTTCAACCACATATTTGTAATCCATCATCATTAAAAAACGGCTTATAACTTTTATACCTGAATAATCTAAGTAATTGCTAAAACAGCGTTGGCTGGATATTTTGAAGAACTACCTCTATCAGCACATTTCTGGAAAAATTTTAGATCAAAATCATATATCACATGTCTATATTCTAATCATAATAAAAAAATTTTATCTAACATCAATTCGACCGGAAATTTGTAATACACCATCACAATTATGCCAAATTCCCAAATTCAAATATTCCTGGCAAAAGAACTGCGTTTTTCACACTAGATTCAAAAATATGCCATAAACGTAAGCATTTGCAATTATATGCGTATACGTGACGTCGCGGAATATTCCTAAATAAAAACAGCTGTTGAAAACAATTCTTCAAATTGTTCTATCCTTTAAAATCGGCAATAGAATTTTACTGTTCCGGGTATGTAATCTTTAAAACTTAGAGCGGCGTTTAATACTTTCAAATTAACGTCAAAGTAATTTCCGAAAGGGCTCTAGGCTGAATATTTTGAAAAATTACTGCTACCATCACATTCCTAGAAAAGTTTCTGAATTAAATCGTGCTTCACATCTATTCATAATAAACAACATAATATCTAACAACGCTTCGTCCACGAATTTGTAATCCATCGCCACAAATATGGCAAAAACCCCATATTCAGATATTCCCGCCGAAAGTACTAGATTTCACACTAGATACAGATTCCAGGAAAACGAAAGTAAAAGTCACTTATAGAAGTCACGTACGCATTCCACTAAGGCTATGAGTAGTCTGAAAACAACATAGTATGCAAGGTAACTCCCTTCAAACACCAATAGACGGGATGTTCATATAAGTTGCTTGACGCAGCCATCCTGTTTTATGATGAAATGCTTACACACAGCTTGTTGCTTATCTATTATTACAAATAGATGTAGGATATGCGTTATATTTAGTCTAAGATTATAACTTATAGTTCTCGTTTGAACCTTACGATATTTTATGTAACTTATAATATTTTTTTAAAACAAAGGTTTCGAATCAACTAAAATAAGTGGCACAGTCGGTGACGGATTGATTCTTAATTAGCGAATATAATTAAGGATAATTCGAAAAAGCATCTACGTTTAAAAATAAATAATTCGAGTTATCGGAATAATTAAATTGTGTAGCATCCGAAGACGCAAACGTCAAGTAGTCACAGCAGGTCTTAGGAATCACCGAATACCTGGTGCTGTACCGTTCAACCCATGCTAATGGAAACCAACCTGATGCACTTCATTTTTCTGTGAGCACATTTATGTCTTTTAAAGGTCTTAATTCATTTGTTGATAAAAATTCGAGCGATTCGGACTTAGACTCAGATTTTTATCGTAAAGAACTTATCTGTAGCAAACGTAAAAATACAATTAAGAAACCTTTACTAAATACTAGTCTAAATAATTCAAATAAATTAAAAATAGCTTTAGCAGTACTTAAGGAAGAGTATATCGATATGGTACCCGGTTTTTTCGGTGTGCGGGAACTTTCACCGCGATTTTTAGAAATATCGGAGAAACTAGTTAGGGAGTTTTATAATTTGGGTGACCATACAGATTTTAAAAATGAGTACCTAATGTCAACCATTTTGTCAAAAATTAAAGGCGACGCCGCCATGAATATCGCTGGTTGTACAATCGACAACTGGACTAGTTTAAAAATTGCCCTGATTAACACGTATGCTGATAAGCGTAACTTATATACACTAAACATAGAAATGGTAGAATTAAACCAAACATTAAATGAAATCGCTTTCGATTTCTTTAACAGGATCCAACACTGTTTAAATTTGCAAATTTCTGTTTTGAACACGCAAGGTCAACCTAAAAACAGGTTAATCCTAAGCGCGTATTTTAGGAATTTAACACTCAGGGTTCTTCTAAGGGGATTAAGGGAGTCAGTGGGTCAATAAATGAGGGCAAAGAATCCGATTGATTTGAATTCGGCACTTAACATGCTAACAAACGATATTCAGTTTGAAAGCAGGAACAAAATTAACAATTTAAATAAACCAAGTGCAAGTAACGCGAATGGTAATAAACTTTTTAATAGACAACTGCAATTTAACAGAAATAATTTCAAAAATCTAATAACTTCGCATCTAAAAGCTTCAATGGTCCGGGGAATTTTAGACCTGCCACTCTGACGAACTTTGGTAACCACAATCAAGGTAACGTATTCAACAAATCTTTCAGCCAACCAAAACCCCGTCTCAGAAACAGAATTTTTACAAATCAACGCTCATGAATATTTCCATGAGAACCACAGCTCAAATTTATGCGCGACCTCAAGCATCGCGTCAACCATGAAACCTTTCAACCTTCGGCAAACAATCCAGGCCGAGCGCGATTACAGAAAAATTATATAATATAAATGAAGGAATGTCTCCGGAATGTAGTAATAACCAAAGTTTAAATCCAATTGCACAAGGCGATGTCAGTAATTACTATTACGGGGAACAAGAAAATCCTTTTTTAGCTCAATCCGCCTCGGAAAAGAAAACGCAATAGAGTTAATTAATCTTAAAAATTACCCTATATTGTTTTAAGGAAAAACTATTTAAGGGTTATCCTTGATACCGACAGTACGAGATCCTTCATACGACCGGAAATAGATTATAAATATTTTAGAAGCGAAATTGTTAATGATCCTTTTAAAATCACAACCGCACACGGGGCCTCTATTGAAAATGGAAGTATACTACTACCAGTGTCAAACATTTTCGGGCTTGTCTCAGGTTATAAATTAAAGTATCATTTATTTAAGTTCCATGAGAACTTTGATATACTCTTAGGATTAGATAATTCAAAATTTTTACGAGCCGCTATCGACACGAATAACGATCTCTTTATTACGCCGAAAGCGCAAATTAAAATTCGCTTCCAGCAAAATAAGCGAAATAATGTAAATTCAATATGTCTTGATAGTGAGATAACACTAAAACCGCAATGGGATACCGTAGAGAAAATCCCTGTAGAAGTGAACAATGGGCATGTTTTAATACACCAGATAGAATCAAAAAATATTTATATTACAAAATGTGTCTCGGTAGCGGTCTTTGTACCATAGGGAATTATACAGATTTGGTTGTAGGAATTAAATTTAAGGAACAGTTAAAATAGAAATATTGAGCGGTTTTATCCATTATGAATACCTTAATTATAATGCATTTAATATAGATAAGGTTAAGTTCGATATATCAAAAATAACAACGGATCACATGAACTCCGAGGAGTTCCATGGGATGCAAAAACTTATTCGGGAATTCTCAGGCATATTCTATCTAGAAAACAAGCCATTGAGCTTTACTAATTATATAAAACTAGAGACGAAATTCCTATTTACACCAGGTCATATAGGTACTCGGAGGTACACAGACAGTAATTTAGCAAACAAATTCAAGGAAATGTTAAGCCAGAACATAATAAGGCCGCACATTTCACCTTGGTGCCCGCCTTTTTGGATTTTACAAAATAAAATCGATGCATCTGGCCAGAGGAAATGCAGAATCGTCATAGGACCCTAAATGAAAAAAATATTGAGGATAAATACCCTCTATCTAATTTAACTGATCTATTAGATCGATTGGGCCAATGTAAATACTTTAGCGTTCTCAGGACGCTTCAGGATTTCATCAAATTGGGATGGCTAAGTAAGATATACCAAAAACAGCTTTCAATGCGTATAGCGGGCATTACGAATTCACCCGGATGCACATGGGGCGGAAAAATTAACCCTCGACGCTTCAGAGGGTCCTAGATAACGGTTTAAGGGGGTTGGTAGGTAGTAAATGTTTGTATACTAAACATTTACGATGATATAATATTTAGTGTAAGTCTTCAGGAACACATGCAAAACCTGAGAGAGGTATTTGAGAGGCTGCGAAAGGCGAACTTTAAAATCCAACTGGACAAGTCAGAGTTTTTAAAAAAGGAAGTTGCGTATTTGGGCCATACAGTAACGCCTGCTGGTGTTAAACCCAATCCAGAAAAGAATACAGCAATAAAAAGTTATCCGTTACTTAAAACTACATAACAGATCAAGGGATTTTTGCGAATAACCAAACCTTTAACGAAATGCTTAAAAAAGGATGCCGTAATCAATGTAAATGACCCCGAATATACCGAATGCTCCAACATGTGTAAAAATCTTCTAACCAATGAACGGTTATTACAATTCCCAGATTTTGGAAAACCTTTTAATTTAACTTGTGACGCAAGCAATACAGCAATTGGCGCAGTATTATCCCAAGGTAATATTGGAAGTGATTTGCCAGTAGCATATGCCAGTAGAACTTTAAATAATTCGGAACAGAACTATTCAACGATTGAAAAGGAGCTATTGGTAATCGTATGGAGTACCCAGCAGTTTAGACCATATTTATTCGGGCATAAGTTCAAAATAATAACAGATCACAAACTGATTTAACGGGTATTCTCGATTAAAGAACAAATTTGCAAGTTGGCAAGATGGCGGTTGAAATTACAAGATTACGATTTCCAAATTTTCCTTAAAAAGGGCAAGCTTAATACCAATGCGGACGCCCTACACAGATTTAGGTTTGATAACGAAGCGGATCTCATAAATATGGAAGATGATTATTTGAACACGTATCAAGGTGACCTATTAAGAAAACATGATATAAGATCTAACGAATTTATAAAGGAAATGAATGGCAATCCGTTTAGAGCACCTTCAGAATATAATTTAGTGCACTGCGTAAGTCAGGATTTAAAAATTTCGCAGGGAATCGCGAAAGAGTTCAAAGACAAATTCGGTAAGGTGAATGAACTACGGAAACAAAACTGCAAATTACATGACGTAATTTAATTAAAACAAAACGGAAGGTTTATAATCTACATGATAAAAGTTAAATATTTCGATAAACCTTCAAACTAGAATTTATTTTACACTTTAGTAAACTTAAAACAATTTTGCAAGAATCATAAGTTAAGTAATCTCTCATTACCTAAGATAGCCTAGATAGTCTAGACAGTCTATCATGGCCAGACAAAAGAATATGATAAGCCACGTTTTCCAAAATTACAAGTTGACTATAACAATTTACGCTTACGAGCAGCAAAGGCAACTCCCACAATTTGAACTTAATATTAATGAATCAGACAATTATGTTCTTAGTAAGTACATGGAAGGATTTAATAAGGAAATGGAACGTGAATCCACGAACGTTGATAAGAGCATGGATGAAACGCAGTCGCTGATCGTTGAACCCGACATTGATAGTAATCTAAATGACGACTATTTAGACGAACAGACCGTCAACACAAATATTGAAAACCCGATAATTAGTACTCCAATTAATGATAGCTCTGTTAATATTGGCAAATCTCAAATAATAATTTCAGAAGCAGAACATAGCTTTGCAAATGTGTTATTATCTCTAGGGTACATAAAGATAAGCAAAGAATAATGATTCAATTTCCCAAACAAGGCTGTGAACAGGAAATGGTCAACTTTATTAAATAATATGTAGCACTTAGAGTCAAATATTACCTATATTTCGAAAAGCTTTGTAAGAAAAGCTCAGTCCAGTACTACAGAAGTATTTCAAAACTTCCGAAATTAACATGGTGAAAGGCACAAGTAATCTACTAGACATTGATGACGAGAACGAGATTTTCGAAATTATAAGGAACTATCACGAAGGAAAAACAAATCATCGCGGTATATATGAAACGTTTACGCGAATAAAAGGTATCTATTATTGGCCGAATCAACAAAATTCCGTAAAGACCTATATAAACAATTGCGAAACTTGCCAAGTTACCAAATATGACAGGAACCCATTAAAGTTAAAATTTAACGTAACACCCACGGCAACTAAACCGTTTAAAATTTTGTACGTCAACAGCATAACGCTCGAACATACGGAATTTTTAACAATAATAAACTCCTTTTCAAAGTACGCGCAAGTTTACAAATTGAAGGGCGTCCAGGGGTTAGAAATAGTTAACAACTCTGTAAAGTATTTTACTCACCATTCGATTCCAAAACAAATAGTATCCGCTAACAGGGTGAGTGAAAAAATTCATTAGTCCAAGAATTATTGGGAACTCACAAAATAAAAGAACATTTTATAAGTTCCCAACATCATGAATTCAATGGAATCATTCAACGTTAATCAAACACATTAGACATTTCAATAATCAGGATTTATACAAAAAAGAACCAATTGAAACAAAGGTCAACTACGCTGTATTAGCCTATAACAACACTCTATACTCAGTCACAACATTAAAGCCTAGCGAAATTATTCCTGGTCATTTAAACTCAAGATCCATATTTGACATGGACATTAATAAACAGTTAATTAATAATTACATAGCTGAACACAAAAATAAAATGCAATTGACCTTTAAGAAAATGAATGAAACTCTGTTCCAAAATAAAGAGAAGGTAATAGAACAAATAGGCACTAATAGGGACGAACTGCCGAGTATGTCAGATCAAGTATATGTAAAAAGTAAACAAATGCAACAGGAAACGAAAAATAAATATAGGGCAGAACAAATAACTAGTATTAGCAGTGACTTAAAAACCAAGAGAGTCAAACCAAAACACGGTAACACTACGCAAAAGATTCATCTTTCCAATATTAAACGACCTAGGAAAATAACTTACCTATTTAAATCGGCTTCAGGGCGTTCGCGTAAGGGCGTGGATCCCAAATAAAGACTACTACCGAAAACCCAGGAATCCTCCCTACTAGATTAGGTCCCGCTAAATTTGAGAAAAACAAGCATACATTTGTACATTATTATGAATTGAAACCTTTATTGGGGGAATATGAAAACTTAAATAACCAATATTCATTCCCAAGATTTAAAACGAGTAACTCCGTACTAAACAAGGAATTGGGAAATCATGACAAAACTATAAATTTTGTGAAAACGAATATTAATGCCAAGTTTAACAATGTCCAAGCATACAAGGTTAGAATTAAGAGAGGTCTTGTAGATGGGTTAGCAACAATTTTCAAATTCCTCACGGGCAACTTGGAATCACAACACGGCAGGAAGTGTAACGAAATCCTAGAACATCTATAAAAAAATGAAAAACGACTGGAGGGTCAATTAAAAATGCAGTACTCCTTTAATCAGGAAATTTCAACAGAACTATCAGTGATATTCAACATAACGAAATAATGTTGAGGTCAAAAATTGTACAGCTATACGATATGATAACAAAGAATATAGAATTAGAACACATGTTATTCGCTTAACAATTATTAAACGAACTAATCATACTATACAATGCTATTCTAAACATTTTGCAAGATGTAGAGAACTCAATAACTTTTTGTAAACTAAAATCGTTACATCCAAATATTATCAAACCAGAGGAATTGTTTACTCAGTTGCAGATAATATCTGCTCCTTACAAAAATTGGTTACCATTTGAATTAAAACCCCAAAATATTTTAGATTTTGAATTTACTCTAAAAATAAATTGTAAAATAGAACCTCTTAAGATAAATTATTTTGTATCAATACCAATTAATTATGACGTAAAATACGAATTGTACTAATTATAAGCTTACGTTTGCAATAGTTATTCTTAGTGTAAAATATTTTTTAAAATCAAAATCAAACGAAATAAGACCTCTGACAGACATGTGTATTCGGAGTAAAGTATACCAGTGCTCAAGCGAAAAAATTACAATCCATAATTCAACATGTGAACGGCAAATTATCCAAGGAGGAAACTGCAATAGTTGTATGTTCACTACAATCGACATTGAAACCAATCATGTGGAAATTATACCCGAAATAAACCAATATTTGGCAGTTTTCCCACAAGAAGAGAAACTCCGTATAAATTGTAACCAAGAAGATGTAATGAAAACACTACGAGGAGTGTTCCTAATAAAAGAAGACAAATGCAAAATATATTTCAATACCCAAAAGCTAAACTTTAGAGAAGAATCTTATGGAAAACCAATTTTAGTGGATGACACAAGGTTCAAATTCACTCACAATAACGCATCAAACAATTAACCTAAGGACTCTAAAATTGGACAAAATAAATATTAATTCCGTTGGACATTGGATGAAATTCTAGGATGCCTGAAACCTTGAAATCTTTTTCTTATAACCATTTGCATCGCAATCGTGGTCGCGGTATTGTCCTACCGATATGGACTTCCGTTCCTGAAAAGAAAAGGGACAAATTCCAATCAAACCGAGGGTAGTGAATATACCCAAGCAGGCACCACCCTACCCGAGGCGGTTCGATTTTAAGGAGGAAGGAGTTACGTGACGCAACCACCCTGTTTTATAATGAAATAATTACACGCAGTTTGTTGCTTATCTATTATTGTGAATAGAAGTAGGATAGTTGTTGTATTTAGTCTAAGATTGTGATTTGTAGTTCTCGTTTGTACCTTACGATATTTTATGTAACTTATAATATTAGATATAGGAAATAAATAATTTTTTTTAAAATAAAGATTTTGAATCAACTTAAATAAGTTATATTAACATCAATATACACATCGTCCATATATCTATAAATCAATTTTGTGGACTTAAAAATCCCTAGAAAATTAAAGATGGGCCCCGAAATAACTTGATCTCTGCAAAATTCAAATGTTAGCGCCAATATATACAGCGTTTCGTCCACAGATTTGTAATCAAAGGTGGCCGTCGAAACAACTAGTTTTCCCACAAATACAAATACTAGCGATAGTATACACAATGTTTCGTCTGCAGATTTGTAATACATCTTCACGGCTAAAAAAGTCCCTAGCAAATCAGAAACTAGGTTTCCCTAAATTCAAACATTACCGCCAAAAAATACACGAATTGAAGATGGCCGTCAAAAATCCAGGATGGCTGAGAAAGCGAGACTAGATTTCTCACCACTAGAATTCGAATATGGCTGACGAAAATCCAAGATAGCGGACAAACTTAATTAGGTTTCCCCAAAGGTCCCTAGATTTCCCTCTAGAATTTCAGGATAGATTACAAAATTCCACCGTTTTGATTCTATTCGTCATTTTTCTTTACCTTTTATTCTGAAACATCCTATACATTATCTAAATTCAATTTCGAAGAAAAATAGTTATTTGCCAACAGAAATACTTATTTAAAAACATCCTACATACACCTTGGAATGCGGAAGCGTCATCAAAAAGCAGTGGCGGCTCGTGAGTTCTGAAAGAGGGTGGGCACAAATAAAATCTTACCTATTTTTTCTACATAAAATCCATTCTCCTATTTTTCAAGCCG
>JAHWXV010359613.1:0-13161 GCA_024586415.1 Phrixothrix hirtus | reverse complement strand
CTTTACATTTGTGCAAAATTTCACAACTTTATCATTAGAAATAAAAAAGTTATCGATTTTTGATCCGAAACAGACCTCGATTTTCCATAGTGCGTCGTTGCCGAAACACTTTTCCAACATTTCTAAGGTCCTCGCACTATTCAATTGGTTTTAACGCAAAATTTAATGCAAACTCGTTGAAAATTCAATCCCATTTTTAAAATTATAAAAATCAAAAAGACGCTCAGAGGCAGATGTGTTCAAGACGGTGTAACTTTTACAAATGTCAAGATTAACGCTGAAATGTGGTGGGAATGCCAATGATAAATGTGCCAACCTAACAAAATAAACAAAACCTAATTCGGGTGACTGAGAGCGCTACACGGTGGTAGTTCCGGGAACTTTTCGATCAAGGTAGTATAAAAACTGAAGAAAAATTCCCGAACGAAATACATAACGTTTTCGTCAATGATGAAGATCTCGTTACTCAAACATGAAGATTTTCTACAATCTGTAGTATGTCTTCCTAAATATCTTCACCACTGGAAACACTAATAAACTATGTACTAAAGCATACGATCTTCATTTCAAGATTTACTGATTAATAAAAGAACAACAAAGTTGTTCCCTTACCAAAAACTGGAATTTCTCTGAAGAGAGAAGGAGAAAACGAAAGAAAAATAATGGACGGGAAATTGTGGAACAAACTACAAAAGTTTTCTGTGGCTGCAAAATCGTTCTTTGCAATTTGGCACAACGACCACCCTCTATAATTATACATTAATTATTAAACTGTTTAGAAGTGTCGGCTCTAGTTTTTCACTTAAAACGTTAATAACGTGTTGGAATAATTAGCAATTTGGCTTTAATTTATCGTTATCTCTTTGCCCGTGGCTTTTAATTTATTTGCCTTAATTTTGATTTATGAACCAAGGGCAACTCTCGAGTTTCCTTACTTTACATTTTAAGCAAATAAGATTTATTATGTATGCTGCTAATTTTATACTCGCTTCTCATGAAAATTTTTACATATCGCATGCCGAGTTTATTTTTAAAATTAAGTCCCCTATACATCTATCAATTTTTAATTATCTAATTATTCGCGGTGAATTGAAATAAGGATGTATTACGTTCGATGGCAAATTGCCTTTCTATGTGCGATAAGAACGAAGTATTATTTTCGACCGATTACATCCAATTCGAGCAAAATTTTATTATAAATTTTTGTCCCTAAATTGGAGGAACTAACATTTGAATCTGAAATAAAATTACTTTTCACTCAATGTTTCGTTTGCTTACATTGTTTAAATTGAAATTGGTAAATAGTTGAGAGGTTTTCAGAAAGTTTGCTAAATGTACTTTAGGATATGGACTCGAGGAGGAGCACAACCTACATTCCTGAAGTCACCCAAAGTCCCATAAAGTATAAAAATAGTTTCTAACCGTATATCTCTTGCATATCTTCATTGATTTGCTTGCGCAAATACTGATGACTGCGCCATACACAGACGTATCTATGAGCACATTTACAAACACTGCAAGTTATTGCTTCTTGAGAAGAAAACGAACATTTAAATTCGCATTTATATTTTAGCTTTGATTTTATCGTGATTGGAACAGCTTTTTCCCCTAAAATCGATCAAAACAATCTACCATCTGCATATCTACTGCAGCTTTATTCGTTCTGTATTTTTGTATGCTTTGAATTTTAGATCAGAATACTCAAACATCAGAGGGTCTTTTTAAATTGCTTTTGATAAAGTAATTTAAACTGGTCAAATAAATTTTAGAGCAAAGCACACAACAAATAAATTCGGAAACAACAAATTTAAGGAAGATTTACCAGCCGGCTGCCAAAATAAATATTCAGTTTAAGGAACTGTTAAATAACTCTATCCCGCCGCGTCGGTGTAATTTTATCGGATTATCCTTTGAGGATGGTTGAAGAGGGCATTTAGATTCCGCAAGCTTTCAGTTTCTAAGTAAACATCGCTTTAGTCTGTCAGTTGGTATTTGTTGATAGAAAAATATTTTGTGATGTTTACCGAAAACTAGCAATGCGCTAATGTTTAAAATAAACAATGAAATTGTCAAGTTCAAATTATGAACGACTTGTTTCAACAAATTTCCATAAATTCTCTCAGATATGACTACAAACAATCTGGGATTAATTTAAAATACAATAATGAAACTCGAATCAAAGAGAAATTATAATAATAATCTGAAACGTAATGAAATAAATATGAATGCATACAAAGGCGCGCAAGTTTGAAAGTTGTTGATTTATATTCTTCGGGAGACTTACTAATTTTAATTAAAAGTTCTGAATTTTTATTACGGTTCTCTGAAAACGGATGCCTTCTAATTATATACATATTATACACCGAACTTGCATAGAGTGTGTATAAATATGTATAATATAATCAAAAAGTTTAGTATGATGAAGTTTTCTCTTCTATTATTAATCATTGAAAAAGGGAAGGCGATGTAGAAAACTTGTTTTATAAATCACGTTCAAATACGAAGCACGTATACACTTCCACTGTAGAATCCATCTGTCATCATCTATTGGTATAGTTTTAAGATAAACTCACCAACTTTTCGAGTTTCCTAAAAATAGACATTGAAGCTCGTATTACTAAAAAAAGATAGGAAAAAGACTGCCCATTCTACAATTGGGGAGAAAAAAGTTGGTATCCTTTTTTAACCTTATGAAAGAGAAAATGAAACTCTTACATATTGGTCTTTTGATAAAGGAGAAGAATTGACAGCTCGATTTGGTGTGGCTAAATTTGTGTCCAAGACTTATCAACAACCTTGGACATTTTGGTATTGAAGTTTCATCTTAGCTTCAATTTTACATTATTGAACAATGTTGATCATTTTTATCTTTTGCCAAATCTGTTGCCCAATTCCGACACGCACAAATCTAAGTGCCATAAGTCGATTCTTTATACATCTTCTAAAGTGAAGAATATGTCACACTTGTATAAAGACTGAACGAATATCTTGAATAGTTTGGAATAAATAAAGAATTTTATTCATTATTAACATAAACACAGCAGTAAACATCAAACGGATTCAGTGCCGCAGCATCCTCTCGCATAACGAGATTATCAAATCATTTTGCTGCCACCCTGTAACCAAGAATGTGAAAAACAGCATTTCTTCATTTTTTCGACTTTGTTGAAGATTTCCTTCCCTCTGCCATTTTCACGAAAATGTGAATTTTATATTAGAGAAATGGGTATAAAATCCCCTTGCACAAGGTTTGGATTTCTTCATTTCTCTTCTGAAGATTATATGAACTCATCAAAATTCACGCTACTGGTTATCCAACTCAATCACAAGCAAGCCCCTTTCCACCGAAAGCTTGCCATCTTGGAAAAAGTCAAGCCCCGACGCTCCCGATAGATGCAAACACCAGCGACACTTTCTTTCCCCTTGCCCTTTCAATATGCGAAAACTCGCCCCGTCTCTTCGAGCGGTATAAGTAAGCACAGTAAATACCAAAGGAATGCGAGTTTTCAATAGTAAAGCGCTACCTAACATTAGTTGGGGCACATTCACGGTCACCTAAAATCGTTATTTCCACAGAATCCTCTTACAACGGAAATTAAAAATTTATTTAGCTTCATTTTCTTCAACATTTTAGGCGTATGCTGTTGCAACTGGGCATGCGCCACATTTAACCTAGTAGCCTCGCCTCGCCGCAATGAAACCGATATCTAAGATAAATTTAGCTAAAACTAAAACCGATTAGCACAAGATTTCGATTTATTCATTTCTCTTCTGAAGACGATATGAACACTGAAAACTTAACTAAAGTTCAGAAGAGTCCAAAGTACAGCATTTCTCAATATTGTCCATCTTTCACCTAAAATATCAAAATTACTTACTTGTATACATGGGCGTTCTACAAAATAGTAATATTTATTCTTGAGTCGCTTTGCGCCTTATCTTCATTTTTTTTATCAAAGCAAAACTAATATCTGCTGTTTTAATGCTTTATTTGATTAATAACACATCTTCTTTTTTTCAAAGAAACAGAATAGCGAAAGTATTATAGAAGCGAACAGCAGAAATCGCTGTTTTAACAAACGTAATCGCCATCGAACCATCCTTTTCACTATTATGTACATTTCATCCCCCCTTCTTTAACGACTCAAATCCGATTCATAAGTGCCCATTTCGGCGTAAAGTTTATCGATCTCATTGCATGAGTTTGTGAGCAAATGCGAACAATAGGGCCCTTCATTCCCCCTAAAAACTAAGCTTTTGCGCCTTAAAATGAATGGAAGATTGACTAAAATTGAGAAAATGCAATATTGCCAAAATTTCGAAAGACTTTATATGAGGTAGTATCAAAAAGTTCCGGACTACGCGTGCTGCAGACAAAAGTGGGGGGTGGATAGATTGTACGTCGCTAGGAAGCATCAATCTTAACGGATCATCATGGCCAGTTTGTTTGTACTAACTGCATTGAGCGAGTTAGGCGGGTTTGCTTGACAAGGTGCACGGGATAAATTCAAAAAACGTTGCAAGCTAGGTAAATCTGCAATGATTTCACAGACTTACGGCAATGAAGCATGGGCTAAACGACGCGGTAGAACGGTGAAGGATGACAGATCTGGTCAACTCTCCGCGTCTAGAACTCAAAAAATTGTAACCGAATTTTCACGACCTGTGCGTGAGGATCATCGAATAACCATCCACAAATTTGCTGAAATCGTCAATGTGTCTAAAGGATCAGTTCAGATAATCCTACCATGTTGCCAAGTTTGTGCCCCGGCTCTTGACTTCTGAACACACAGCGTCACCTGAAAGTCTTCGAGGTTCTTCGTCAGCAAGCATGCAATTACCAAAATTTCATTATAGGTGATGTTAGATTTACGACCATGACCCAGAGATCAAATAGCAATCTCCGCACTCACCAGGTGTTCTCGATATAGTGCACCGTACATTTGTCCTCCAATGTCAGACTGTGTTTTAATACAATGTACTGAGGTGCAAATAACGAGACATGTAACTCGAAATTAGTTGTTTCATCAGAACAAGGCACCCGAGCACTCGGCGTTCACTACATTTCTCGCCCGAAACAAGACGATCGTCACTCCAGATCCACGTTACTCGCAGGATTTGGCACCCTGCAACTTCTTTCTGTTTTCCAAGATGAAAATTAAGGTCAAGGGTCGCGGCGCCGATTCAACACCGTGTTAACATCCAGCGCGTTACAGAAAATTACTTCCAAGGGGCTCTCTAAAAGTGGCAACACCGCAGAAACTTAGGACTAGCTGAACAAGGGGATCACTTTAAAGGGAATGGCGGTTGGATTTAACGTTTGATGCCACCACCTCGCATATGCATAAAAATGGCGCTACTGAAACTTAATGTGGAAGTTTTGTAACAACCCGCCGCCGCGCAACAAAAATGTATTTAAATAAATACAAATGTGACTCTACATGTAATTATTTAATAGGTCATTCTGGTTTAGATTTTCTTTAATTAGGTTAATTTTATTTGTATATATAATTATTTAAGAAATTGGTATTGTTTTGATGTGAAAATTTCGTATTCAGATAGTTCTTGTGCGATGCAACTTTCGCTAAATTCGAAATATTTGTAACAAGATTACTATTGCATTGTATACCCTGCGGAAGTGTACTGAGAGTTTTATGCAACACTTTCTTTGAGGTGATTTAAATAAAGTGCAAAATATTCAAAGAATTTCTAATTAATAAAAGGAACTGCCCTAAGCTTTCTATTCACCGGCATTGATATTTGTTGTAATGTACTGCGTATATATACCTATCCCAATTAAGACATTACACAGTAAGATAATTAATTCCATCAGACATTCAATTAAACATTTCCGGCTAAGCTGATAATGCCGAGTAATTAATTTTATACTTGTAAAGTTAAACTAAAAACGGTCACAATTTAACGCCGCCAACTATAAAGTTAAACTGTTTATTGCAACGAAACTCATTTATTCTACCAACTGCAAATACATGAATGTCGTTAATTGCTTATATGACAATTCGCTTTCATTTTGATAGAATTTTGCTGAATAATTACTGGAGCACAGTTAAACTAATACAATTCGTAATTTATGCGCATTTGCATATATAGGGTTAGGCAACTTAAGTTGCGCTGTTTTCAATTCTATATAAAGAATTATAATTTCCGTTTGTAAATTATCGGCAGATATTTACTGCAAATGGCCCGAAAAGTTGTAATCATAAAGAATTTGTTTCAATGCTTCTGAAAGATCGTGGCTTTCACCCGATCTAGGCTGATCCAGAAGGTGCACCGATTGTCTTAGTAAGAGATCTGGCATCCGAGCACTGAGCGTCGCAGTTTATGCTCTTATGCCACCCCTGATATTATATTTTATTCGGGCATTTGATTTGGCGTTTTTAAATGAGAAGCGAAGGAAGTGCGCTTCTCTAAACTGGGAAATGGCGAATATCGTTCAGTCACTAGGTATCTTGCTAAAAGACTATCAGTAAGAATAATTTCTGTCACTTATGGTTAAAAAAAATTTGCGTCAAACGCAGAAAGAATTTTCCATTTTAGAAGTCAAGTGCTCTAACTTTATTTCTCACATTGCCAAAACTAAACCAACTGTACGCATATAATACAATTTCAGTACACATTATTCCCTATCACACCCTCACGCAACTACTAAATACAACAAAATGTATGTTAACAAATTAAACCAAGCACACATTAGCAGACACATCTTTTTTCGTATTTTCTCTTAATCTGGACAAGAATAGAGGAGTATACTTTATTTAATAATGAATTTTCCTTAAAATATGTTTTACTTTAAGCACCTTCACTTTGAAAACTTTAGGGGTAAAATGGGCAAAATGCTGTGGCGAAGGATACTGAAAAAATCAACTACTTTATACAAGGTAATTTTAGTACACCCGCAAAATTTACCTTATTACTTCGACCCTGGGCAAAGGTACTTTGGAATATAATATGAAATAATAGTTATTTTAGCATTTTCCTGTAGAAAACTGAGAAACATGTCACCCTTTTCAGTATTAGTCTCAACTTATGAATTTTAAACAATGACGTTGCGATAATTATTAGCGAGGCCTCCAATAATAACCAAAACTGTGATTAGAAAAGTAATATTGATTGAAAGTTACCAACATGCAGTCGTTTAGACCCATTATTTCGCCAGGAGAATGTAAATTGGAGAAAACAGAAATGTGAATTTTAATACGTCGCAAGTTCTTACTTAGTTCCTTTTGATTTGTGATATAATGTAGAACGAGTTGTTGATAGACGTACAACCATTGTTAGCTAATTCTTATTTTGCTTTGTACGTACTTGAAAACCTATAAAATCACACGGGTCACTTTGTGCGTTATTTTTTGTTGTTTTTAGTTAAACACTTCTTAGTGCTCATTCTTGAAATTGGACCATTGTCATCGATACTTCTTGCATTGTATAACGTTAATTTGAACATTATAACACAAGTTACAAGTTATCATTAACCGAATAAAACCGTGCCGTAATTTCATTCTCGCTAGAATTAAATAAAAACGCAACGTTGCTTCTTTGAATCCACAAATTTCCTTTATTTAATTGCTATAAAATCAATTTAAATGAATATTGTGCTTTGTTCAATATACAAAGGTATATACCAACCTCGGGCACTTTAATTTATTTAAACTTGTATTTCTTGATTTGACTATTGCATTTTTCATTTATTTATTTTACGTATATTTTTGTTTACACCATTGTATTTAAATTTATTATAGTTACGAAAAGCTACTTTGAAATTGACTTAATAAAAGTCAAATTCCTCTACAAGGAAACTAAATTTTTGTTATGCTGTTGTTTACCCAAATCCATCAATAGTGCTAATTTGTGAATTTAGTAGACTTTCTTAAAAAATCTAAACTTTGACTCTCTTCCTTTGAAGGAAATAAAATTAGATAAAGTACTAAAATGGCAGTACACAATTTTATTTTGGAAAGATTAATGAAGCTAAAGGGTAAAGCAATTCGAATACTTCCCTTATTTGTTTATTGAAACCATTTTTCCCTGACATTAGCATACATGTTCATGGCATCTGTCAATTTGCAAAATATTGAATACGGCGTTGAATTATGACCGAACAAAGAATTTGCATTAACTTTGTCTTAAAAATGGCGACAAGGTTGGTGAAAGCTTTTGGCGAGTCTGCTATGAGAAAAACAAGTATTTATGAATGTTACAAACGTTTCAAAGAGGGCCGTGCAGACGATGAAAATAAGAAGAGAGTTGGATGACCTAGCTCATTAACTAAATATTTAGAGCCGCTTGACTAGCCTCAACCAAGCTTACGAGGTGATAGTAAGCATAAATGTTTCTGTTTACTTTTCGACCTTTCTGTATACAATAATTTAGTATATGTGACGTAGTCGCCCCGACTGGTGTAGTGGTTAGCATGTTTGCCACTACACCCAAGGGACAAGGGTTCAAACCCGATCGAGGTCGGTAAATTTTTCAGCGGAGAAAAATTTAAAAAACATGCCTTCTTCTCGGATAAGAGTAAAATCGTAGGTCTTGTGACAATGTGGTGGTGGTGGAACTCCTCCAGATTCGGCAAAATTCTAGTAGGTATGGCGAAATGGCAGTATGGCAGTTCTAGTCCAAGAGGGCAAAGGGAAATTCTGCATCCCGTGATGTTTCGTTTTGCAGCTTCTATGACAACGGAAACAAGTTTTACCTTAAAATTTACATTATATTCATTATTTGTTACATTAGGTGCGTTTATCTTAAATTTCTAACGTCATCTTAATTTAAATCGATATAAACACCTATTAATTGTAGGACGCCAATTCTGCATAATATTATTTAGCTTATGAGCTTCTAGTTTTACTTTATTTTAGGTAACCGAAGAAAACCAAAACAATGTGGAAAATTGTTAGGGGTGTTGCAGTGCAATTAACACTGGCATTTTATGCATGGAACCAGTGGTAGCCAACATGTTTTTCGAAGTTGTTGAATTTTCAGCAGTACATAATCGTGAAGAAATTGCTAAATTATTGTTAAATGAAGTCGCTGACGGTGACAAAATATCGAACCAAAGGCGAAATCGTCTAAATGGGCGCTTCCCAAAGGGTATAAACCAAAATAAGCACGAATGGCAAGGTTCAGCTTGCTGTTTTCTTCGGCTGCAACGGTATAGTCCACCACAAATTGTACCACTAAATTGTATGATCACCAAGGAAGTTTACACTGTTTGCGTGAAGAAATTCGTAGGACCAAAATTGTGGAAAAGCAACTCGTGGAAATTGCACCACGACAATTTACCATCCCATGCTTCATTAGTTGTTTGTGAATTTATGTCAAAAAATAAGATTTTAGCCTGGCTCACTCACAGTATTCGCCAAACATGGCCCCTTATGACTTTTTCCTATTTCTAAAGTTGAGGAAAGTCACGAAAACAACATTTTCGGTTTCAGTGCATTTTGGGAACAATGCGGAAGAAGTGTGTGGTGACTATGATGGATATAAATAGAAATTTCGGGAAGTTTTATGAAACCTTGAATTTATTGTCTAACTAGTTTCAATTTCTTCATCCGTGCCTACTCCATATAGGCCAAAAGGGGAAGGCCAGAATCCGCATACTGAAAATTGGGCGAAGCTGCCGCGTTTACGTGTGCTTCTAGAGACTGGCCTTTCGCAGAAGAAGTCTATAGCAACATCACATCACATGTAAGCATCGATGACAACTTTACTCTTGCAAAGGGGACGTCTTCTGATCAGATTTCTCAAAATGAAAACATGATTTGTCTTAAATATATATGAAAAATTTTGCGACAGGCCTGTTGCACGCTTCCAAAATTTATTTAAAGCAAAGCGTGCAATATAAGAAAATATTTTAACAATATTGATGTCGTAGCTTGCAAAATGTATTTATTCGAAGCAACAATGTAGAAATTTATAGCTTAAAAGTTATTCATATATATTTTATTAAGGGTGTATTTTAGCGTTGCTGTGATAAGAAGCTCGGTATTAATAAATAATGATCATTTTAGAACCATTTGAAAGAACACGATTTAAAATTAACTTATCGGTCCGGTACTTGTACAGGCCATTTACAGGCGAGCACATTAGGATAGCGTTATGGTCAGAACCACTTCAGAGTAGTCGCAAACTGCTATCAGTTTGATAATACACCAACAAAACATTCAGCCCTTATCCGAAAGACTTGCGCATTGAGTAGTTGGTAAGTGAAATCGGTCCTGAAAACGGCCTGTTCGGTAAGTATACGACACCGGAGTCGCCAGTTAAACTCCGGGCTGCGTTCCGGTAGTACTTGAACAACCCTCATGCATTTTCGATACGTTCGTGTCACGTTCATATCAAATAACATATTTTTTATGAAGTTTATCGTATTTTAAATTTTTATAAAATGATGTGAATCGGCGAGGTTCATTTTTTGAGTAGTTCGTATTTAGATGTTTTTCGTGTTCGTAATCGTGCGGCCTATCGCGATATGTAAAAATAAACGTGTTCATTTTATCTTGAAATAGTTTTGGTGCGAATTCTATCATCCGTAACTAGAGGTATATTTATAAATATTTTTACATATTTATCAAAACGGGCCTTACACTTTCCGTTGAAGTCCAAGTTGGATAAATGTTTTATAAAATTTTTACCAAAATAATCCGGAGATTTATTTGCCATGGATTTACAGAAAAATCGAGCTTAGGGTAATGTAGAGAAAATGTAAACGTGTCTGTAGATATGTGATACACCAAATTAATGCCGCCTACCACCTCTTTGAATTGCTTTTAACTGTAATTTTTTGATTAAAAAATTAAAACCACTGGAAGTATAAGATATTCGTTAAAACTTTGATCAAGGGGAAATATTAAGTCACCACTCATCGTCTCCAGGATTACATACTTCAAAATAAAAAATTATTTAAATTGAAGGCAAACTCTTTCTTTTAATATTTTCTTTTTAAGTTAGGAGTAGCATTTGGGTTTTATTGATAAAAGCAGGTTTATTAAGTAAACGAGTACTTTTCAAAGATTCATAAGAAAATGCGGATTACAGCTTTCGTTACCTTCAAAGATGCGCTAATTACAAACATAATTAGGATGAATCATCCAGCAAATTCACTCCAATTACGTTTCGTCGCTCTCATATTTTTAAATACCATAAATTATTTATACGCAGCGTTTTAAAAATACTGACGGACGGATACCGCCAAAGCGACGGGCTGAGGACATCATTTCAAGAAATATCGTCCCAAAAATAATTTCTGTAAACGAAAGGTTTTTACCGACAAATGTATGCCAAAATTTGTTAACGAAAATGAAATTTCTATGAAATGTAAAATAGATTTCGTTGAGCACTTCCAAATATTCATATTTAACGCTTATCCACGCTCATTAAGATCGAAATTGAAAAACAAACGAATTTAACAAATTCGAACTGGAGAAAAACCTTTGTATATACAAAAACAAACTTTCCGCTTTTTCGCGTTTTAAATCTAAAATGCTCGATACAGGCCTCTATTTGCGATAACCCCTATATATGCATATCCGCTTTTTTGTGACGAACCTAAAATATATCTTTGCATACATCCTGAGCAACAGTCTTACATTAAAACTCGAGCGCGTGTTTAGATTGATAGAAACTCTACTGCGAACGATGTATCCTAAGTACGTCCGTAAGTTCAGGGCGCAATTCCTTACAATGTTTTAAGCAAAGAAATTTCTGTAACATGTGTGCGGAAATACTTAATTTCCGACATAAAGGATGTTGAAAATTTCAAATAAAATTTGAACAATCGATGCTATATTTTTAATGTAAAACAGCCCGGAGACGAATCCTTTAAACTGCGATGTATGGGATCATTTAAAGTATGCAGGCTGTCCGGGATATACATGGAAAAAAATGTTTTGTAAATTTTCGCGTAAAAATCTATTTATTAAACATGATTAATACATAAATACATTTAATTTGTTTACAAATATGTTATATTTGCTATTAACCATTTTACCATTCAAGGTCGCCAGCTATTTTAATAAAGAGTAGTAGAACGTATTCATTCAAATCGCTTAAATTTGATTTTTTTTAACAATTATCACTTATTAATTATAAATATTTATGAATGATTATTATGTTAAATGTCTAAAAATGAGATAAGTTTTAATTACGTCCAATTTGTATTAAATTTATTTACTATTTTATTTTAACTCGATACGGTATTTATCAAAAACAATTTAACGTTGTGTTAAAACGGCTTAAAGCCGCTTTCATATTCGAATACCAATCAAATGTATTAAAAACATCTTGTTTTTGTAAAGAAATTATAAACTTGCACAATAACAGATTGCTCAAAATTTAAGGAAGATAAAACTATTTTAAACAGTAATTAACATATCACATTTGTGGGTATTTGGTAAACAGCTGAGAACATACATTAATGGTATTCTGAAATCGTTCATTCGGCTTCGTTCATACAGCGGTTAAAGATGTGTAGTCGGCCAGTCATTCTTGTTGTATACAGTAGATCAAGTTATTTCGAAAATTATGTAATTTAGACAAACGTTTTTTGTCGCGCATACCAAGATGTATCTGCTAATGTAGTAATGCGCCTTATATCCTGGTCACCCTATATAGGACACCTGTAAACGACCTAAAAGTTCGAATAATCCAAAGTTGCAACGTCATACGAAATACTGCAGGAATTTTTAAACATGTGAGACAAGTTGTGCGTTTTATCACAGATAGATCTGATCTGAGTTAGTGCCGAAATTAATTATTTTATTGGTTGTTGTTGGTAATAATCGGTCATTTTTAAAAGAATAGGGTAGTAGTGGGCGAAAACCTGAAGAGACCTTTTTTGGAGAGTATGCAAAGAATAAAACATTTCAAAAAATCTGGTGTGAAACAACACACGACTTTCTCTTACGCACATATGCCAGTAGTGTCCACAAATTATTAGATTATTGTCTACGTTTATTTTGGAAACAATAATTGTAACGGTTACCCATCCAAGTTGCTGGACAGGCGAAAGACTGCTTAACTCCGGAAATTTATTCTGATAAAATCTTTCAACGCATTTTTTCAGAAAAAATGTTAAATTCACGTAAAGGGACATTGAATCATAATAACCGTAGCACATTTAAAAATAAAAGTTACAACTGTTTT
>JAHWXV010359516.1:0-10371 GCA_024586415.1 Phrixothrix hirtus | reverse complement strand
CCAGCTCCCACACAGCACGTCGAACAATTGATTATTTGAAGGAGAAAAACATCAAATTAATGTCTTATTGCCCCTATTCACCAGATTTATCGCCTAACGACTTTTTTCTGTTCCCGAATGTCAAATAAAAAATGCGTGGACAGCGATTTTAATCTCCTGAAGTGGCCGTTGAAGCATTTGAAAACCACATTTTTGAGATACCAACTTCAGAGTGGAAAAAGTGCCCCGAGAAGTGGTTTGAACGCATGCAAAAGTGTATAAAACGTAAAGGTGAATATTTTAAAAACAATAAAACAGTTTTTTCCAAAAAATTTGTTTTATTTCCTAGTTTCTGTAACTACTTAAAAGGCAACCCTCGTATCAATAAAATTAGCGGAAAAACAATCCCTGAGAGTATATTAGATTATTTTATCTATATTCTACTAATCGATGTGAGCGGGTCAGACATTGAAATGTCGATCAATACCGCGATTTTGATATTTAATGGTATCCGAGCAAATTATTTTAATTACATATTTTCTTCACCATCCTATCTAGAATTTTATGCAGATTTCAAGAAAGGCATCAAAATACTAGGTTGCCATTTAAAAATTAATAGTGGATATTAATTACGTCCAATTGGATTAGTCAATTAATTACTTTTTTCTGTCAGAATGTAGATAAAGTAGTCTAACATACTTTAACTGGTTGTTTTTCGGCGTGTTTTATTGATATTCCTACAAAAAACCATTTCTAGATTTTTAGCTAAGCTGATATAATACAGAATAGATAACGCCGTTGCTCCCATGTGAGGACTTCTACTTATCTGTTATTTTATTTACTCCAGCATTCTTAAATTTTAGGACGGCTATTGACACTGTTACGTGAAACTTAATTTTTGGCCTTAGAATAGAAGTTGATTATCTGCGCATTAACCTTTATATAAAAGCATTCTTACTCTGTACCTATACTGCTGAACCATTACAAAAACGGGAACACCCTCAGAAATCTCAGCCCATATAAAGCCTGAGAGTGGACCACGTTCCTAATGCGGCTCCTAGCGTAACGATACAAGATATTTTTAATGCCTATAGGTTCGACTCTGGTCACTGTCAGCTTCTTGGAAGATGGCGGTAGTTATAGCAATTACAAAAAAGTAAAAGGGCTTAAATTATTTCAAATCGCCGACCGATTGGTTATCTATGCAATTTAACAAAAATGTATTTAGCACTGCTGAATAAAAACTTGCAGGAACATCTGGATATCAATCATCTAGTCTCTCTATGTTTCATAGAAAGCTATGAAAATGAAGAGTATGGTAAGTTGAGTCAAATCCAAAAATCAATTCATGGTTAATACATTTTTAGATATGAAGACACCAAATGATAACGTTTGGAGACCAGGATTGATTTTCAGCGCTCAAAGATGCGGTTGAATGATTACCGCAAGGGTCTCTTTTATCTTCCACGCTATATAACAATTACGTATGAGACACGTTCAAATTTAGGGACGTGCCCAATGCAATATGTAGACGATATGGCCAAACTTCCACATCTGCAGCAGTCCATATGCGCAAGGATCGCGCAGGATATAGGGATTTTTTAAACCCTGAAATTAAAAATCAACAGAACCAAGACTTGGTACACTAGGTGGCCACGCCAAAATTATAAATTTAAACGCAAACGCATTAATTTCTGCAGTTGAAATTTCAAAATTAGAAATAAAGTTCAATTTTTGGGATTTTTTTTTAAAAATATTGAAAATGCAAAGTTTGTGTGACACGTAGAGTACAATATATGAATATCAACTTACAAAGTGTTCTGAGTGTCCTTTTTGGTCTACATAACAACCGAATAACTTGTTCCCTACTCATTTCTAGCTTCCTGTATGGAAGAACCTTATGGTTAAGTGCCATAAATACCAAAAAAATGCGATAATAAAGAACATAACAAATTCTTGTAACAATCATTGCTGCGATTTAGGATATCAGAAATGTAAACTCAGAAAAAGAACTCAAGACTGCTAGTGTTATTGAATTAGTTTAAGAAAAACGCTTGTCACACATTGAGAGCCTTGGAGCGTACAACATGATGAAATTAAAATTATCCGAAGAAGCATTTAATCCTTTCTAATCATTTTTCATTTTAAACCTCTTTTGTTCCAGCTAAATATCTTACCTCCTCCAGCGCTCTACATTATCGTGGAGCAGTTATTCTCACTGATATAGTACTTCCTTCTAAATCAGGATTATCTATATCAAATAAAAAAAGCCTGTACATGTAATAAATGTAGAAGTATCCGCTATTTCCACGTATGGAGATTTTTAAATCATCCAATATTACTATATCTAGTTACAACATTAAATAAGTCAGAAGAATGTTCTTCATACATAAACCTTTAATTGCTTGTTTTATGGATGAGGGGATGTGAAAATTCTATTGGCTGTATTGATTTCAACTGTTATAATCGTTTCGCCATGCCTACTAGAATTTTACCTAACCTGAAAGAGTTTCTCTCCAATGGAGGTTTTTAACGTATAAAACACTATGTTAACACGGGACTTACGATTTCACTTTCTTACTCGGGAAGAAGGGTTGTTTTAAATTTTCCTCCGCTGAAAAATTTACCGACTTGAACCACCAAATGAAACCAGCTATAAACCGCTATTATTTATGACAATTCATTTTTCATTTAGCAAATGGATTTGATACTGACTTGACCATCATGGGGCAAACAATCCTCGGTATCCCGTTTTGACGATTCAGAAATTGTCAGCCAATTACATAAAAATTTATCGATGGAACTAAATTAACCAAACATTAGAGAACGGAGTCGAAAGTAGAAACCAGGTAAGATAGAACTTCCAGGACATGTATTTCTCTAGGTACAGAATGCGCTAAATAGAAAAACTTACAGCTAGTATTATCCAGTATAATGAGCACCTAATGTTTTATATAGTCGTTTAAGTAGTTGGAGAAGTAGTGGAGAAGTTGGAGAATAAGCCATTTCGAATTTGGAACAAGATAACTTTTTTTTTGCACCTCCAGGCTAAAACTCCGCATTTAATCACTCGTTTCCATTACTAGAGCAACACCTTTAATATCAAGGGATTAAAACTTTACTTTAGTATAAAGTACTTCCTATCTATCAATGAATGCTTCATGGCAAATGCTATTTACATTTTATTTGCAAAGCGCGCAGTAACGCTTCCAGAATTATGCAATTTTAATTGATTCATTTTTGTTATTGGTATGGATTTAGTTTATTTACGCGGGAGTAAATTAACTTTATCTCCCTTGGGACCAAAATACAATTTTAATCCCTTGGGATTAAAAGTGTCGCTTTATAATGGAAACAAGTGACTAGATCTGGCGTTTTAGTACCAGATGTGCAAAAAACGATATATAAAATACAAATTGTCAAACATTTGAATTTAAGAAAAGGACGCTATCCCTATAAGCTGTCTAATATTAAATTGGAGCTATAATAAAATATGTAGAATAAAATGTGACGATTATTAAATCGTAACTATATAAAACTGTGATTTTGAAATATATTCAAAATTTTAACATCCTTGTAGGTAATTTAATCAACACAATTATAATAAATTATATAAATGTAAGTACAACGCTGATAACAATTACACTAATGAATGTCAAAATATAACGCAGTTTCGTATACAAATCGCAGCTTATATCAAATTCTTTTGAAAGTTATTACTTCACAAAGGGAAATATTTCAATCCAAATATGGACCTGATCTTTTTGTACACAAAGAATTAGTGCAGGGTAGTAATTATACCCTCCTAGAAATTTATCACTGGTCGCAAGTACAATTGGATAGGTAAAGAGTTTATCTTAAGGTCATAAAAAACATGGCTGACTAGTCCGTGCAATGTCGAAAAGGAAGCGGGGTTAGTAAGCCTACGAACGGTTCATGAGATCATAGGAATGTGAACGTCTCCTAAAAAATACGTTGTGAAGCACTAACCATGGAAATCATATAACTTGATAGTCTATAATACTTTAGAATTACGGTAGAATAATTTATTGAACGACAGCCATTTGTATAAAAATCGAATATTGCATATACAAACGACAAAGTATGTGTCGAACGAATACTTCCAAGCAATCATGCGGTAAATTTTACTTTGAAACTCAGTAAAACAAACATACTGACCGTGTTTGTTTACATATGCAATTCCATAGTATGCTATTTATGTATTACCTGATAGGCACAAATGCAATTCAACGAAATATAAACATGATTGATTAAAGATGTTTGATGAATAAGTAATAACTCAAATAATAATAGATAGTGATGGTAATACTGGTGAAAGAGTTATTTAAGTATCTCTCTCTTTCTCTCTCTCTCTCTTTCTCTCTCTCTCTGTATCTATCTAAAGGAATAACTCCAAGTCACGCCTTAATGCACAACCTCTGTGGGAAACTTCGCCCATACAAAAGCTGTGTAAGCTGCAGGAAGTTTACAACGTAAAAAGACCAATATTTAGCTAATACGAATGGAAACGAAGCCCATTTATCACTGTTACAGCGACAACATGCTGAACTGTATGGAGGAAGAAGGCTATTATTTAGCACACTTGGCTGCAAACACAGACAATTTGTGATCATTACAGTGGCAGCCATCTGAAATTTATTGAAGTAAAAAGATATTATTTCTAATACTCCAGGATACAAAAGCTAATTAAATTTCGTAATTATGGCCAGATGATACGTGTAACTAACACACCTACATCAATTACGCGCAATTGAAACAATTAATGAAACTTTTTCTCGCGAATTAAACTATTATGCGCTTAATCATATCCACCTCACCGTCTAGCCTGGCATAGTACATGCATATCAACTACGCGCTATCCGCGCAATTAAAAGCCGACAGACACACAGATCACAGTACGCGCTTACATCCAGCTATAGCATTCGGAGATAAAACCGCGAATTCAACTGCATTGCGCCTAATTATAGCCGCGCTGGACATATAGCTCACACCTTTAGAGTAAACGTGTATGCTTCAATCTACAGTACACATAATTAACACCGCGAATCAAATCGCGAATTCAACAGCCCTAATCTTAATTACGTACTGCCTGATACACAGCTTATCGCCTTTTACAGTACAAGTGTATGCAACCATCTACACCACTTGTAGTTAAAACCGCGACTAATACTGCAAATAAAACCGGAAATTCAACCGCATTACGCTTAATTACAGCTCCTCGTCTCACACACAGCTCACCCATTTAAAGTACATACACAATGGTGGTAAAAAGTCTTGCATCACCGTGTTGAATCGGCTAAACTTTGAATAAAACACAGTTTCTGTCTTCAAACCAAATTTATTTAAAACCAAATAAATATTTTATACATGTAACACGGATTTAGGATGAGAAACAACGAGACCTATCAAAATAAAATCATAAAATAAAGTAATAAAACACAATTTGCAAAAATTGATATATTAAATAATTTAATCACGAAGGCACATCTCTTTGGCATGGAATTAACCAATTTTTCCAATTCCTCCACAGAACCGCAGCGATACCAGGCAGTAATTAAGGCTTCGATCAATTCAACTTTTTTGTGGATTTGGATTTGGAAATAATGTTTGATATCCTCTGCCATAGGTTTTCAATTGAATTTAGATTGGGAAATTGCTGGGCCAGGCGAGCCTTTTCACTTTATTAGCAGCGAGCCACAACTGTAAACTTTTAACTCTATGGCATGGAGCATTATCGTCTTAGAATGTGAACTCCTCTCACCAAACAAATCCTTTCCACTTCTTCACATTTTGATTTCTAATACCTCAATGTATTTGGCTGCATTTATCGTACCAGACACAACATGTAAACGGCCAACGCCAGTAGCAGACTTGCATCATGATGGAAGTGGGATGTTGTGTTGTTGGGAAAATGCAATTTAGTGCAAACTCTTCTAATAGAAATCGCCTGACGTGTGAATTTCCGGAATAGTTGTTTATAGTAAAGGTGAATTCATCACCAAATAGTACCATTTTCCAATCTTTTGGGGTCCAATCACGATGATTTTTCGCCAAACGCAAGCGAAGCAGTCGTTGATGTTCTGATAACAATGGCTTCTTCCATGCTCGACAGCTTCCCAGTCCAAAACTTTAAAGCCTCTTTCTTAGATGTGCATATGCTTATTCCGGTGGCCTGGGACCACAAGTTGGTTAAATCGGCTGAATTAGGGGTCCGGTTTTTATAGGGTTCATTATTTCTTAATTTTAAGATCATCATGAAAAGAAATTGGTAATTAGATCGATTACAAAAGCTAATCAAGAAAATGTTGTCTAAACTTTCTAATTAGGTAATTAAACATGTAACTATTAATCTGCCAACAAAATTCCAGATTAATTTGAATCAATTTGGCACATTTTGATTGAAAATCATAAAAATCATGGGTGATTCAAGACTTTTTACCACCATTGTACTTATATCTATCTACAACACGCAGACACATCCATCGCCAGCATATGTAATTAAAACTGCGAATTCAACTAAATTACTCTTAATTATAGCTCACCCCTTTACAGTACACGCTTATATTCATATACATTACACCTAAATACATCGTTTACGTGAAACTCGTGCAACTCGGACCGCTATTTCACCGGAAATCGTGATTTCAACTGCTCGTACAATTGCCATGCCTATATACATCCATTATGCGCAATCTAATTGCGTAATTACTTCGAAACTACTTGAATTTCCACCAGCCCGGATTTTGATCCAGATCTGCCCTGTATAATATACTGATGTCCAAAGAAACCGTGAGCAGATAAGATGAACGGTGTTTGCCATTTTCACTCACCAGAGATGCAGTTATTTTCAATTTGCGTGTCAGTACCAGTATAGTGTTCTTTTCGAGAGGGCTGTGAACTTTCCGTAGTCGTAATCCAATATTTCTTCGCTAGGAAGTGCCGATTGTTGTAGCGTATACTGCATGTCACATAAAATAGCAATCAATGGCGAAACAGCTGCCATAACCAAACAAGGGAACATCTGTGCCAGCTCTTTTTCTAAAGCATGAAATCTAGGCGAAAAATCACTTATTGCAATTGCATATTTAAAACTTTTGACTGTGAGTCATCTTAACTTTTTTTACAACATACGACAGGTGTCTATGAATTATTTAAAATAGAAGCTCTTTGGGAATATTGTTTCATAATGGTAGCGTGTTTTACATGTTTATCTTTTCAATTACAAATCTTAACTTTAAATCTATAATAAATTAAAAGGTCTTCGTCCAAATTATATTACCGAAACAATTGTTAATTTAATAAAATAAAATATAAATTTGGACGAAGACCTTTTAATTTATTATAGATATTAATACGCCCAATTTCTCATTATATTATTTAACTTTAAATTATTTAGTTTTTGCTTTTGTGGCCGACGCTTTGAAAGGAGAACTGGGGCGCGTTCGTATCCCCTAATTGATGTATATCTAACGTACTAAACATGACATTGACATGAGACTTACGGTTTACTTCCTTGTCCGAGAAAGAGGCATGCTTTTAAATTCTGCTTCCCCTGAATATTTACTGACCATAGCCAAGTTTGAACCCGTGTCCTTTAGATTCCGAAACAAACGTGCTAATTGCTGAAATACCAAGGCCGACAACCTTTAATTTCCTAAAGGTGGTTTGTCATTGTGTTAGACTGGAAAGAATACTAAAGTTACTGTAATTCTCACCTAAGTATTATACATACATAAAATAAATTCGAAATCAAAATAGCGTATCAACATAGCCTTATGACAATGAATACAATAATTATTTGATAATGATATTGTGCAACTGATTTAATACGAAGTACCGTTTTTTTACTACGGAAGTTGCTCAACGTAAATACAAAAAGGATTTCTTAAAAAACAGTTTGTACAATACATCATGACATAACACATTTATTACACCTTTGCAAAGATTTCAATAAATGTCAATACATAATGTCCGATGAAAACAGTAAAGATTTCTTCACATACTGAGGAGGCTAATAAATGTGGGCAGAAAAATGATATACCGCATCGTAAATGTGCAATAAGCGCCCTAATTGCTTTCAACTAGGCGTTCCATTTGACCTGAATATAATTTATTAAGAATATCAATATGCAGCAAGTAACATTTTAAAATGTGAAAGCAAATGTATTTATTTACGTAAGTTATTAAATCACCTTCAAATTAATAGAATTGGAAGACTGTGTACATGTCTCCACCATTTCAAATTATTAATTACTATCATTTTCTTAATTCTGTTTCTAATTAAAAAAGCAGTTTTTCTTTATAAATAAATTCTACCGAAATATATCCTACCATTATCTTACCATTATTTTCTATGGTAACCATTGGTAACCAATGGTAACTAAATCAAAAGGAGATAAATTTAAAAGCAGTGACAAGATTGTCCCTTAATTTCATGTCGAAATTAATTATACTCGTCAAATATGATATTAACCTTTATTACTATACGTCTATTATACCTTTAAAACAAAATAAAATAAACATTTTTAAAAGAGTACGTAACATCGCCAAAATGTTTTGAAAAGTTTTATATAAATTATGGAAATTAATATGGTGAATAAGTAAATAAAGAGTGTATGTAAATTATATAAAGAAGTTGATCTATTAGAAAAACTTCTAAAAATCTAGTGTAAGACAAGGTCCTCTTGTGAAGTATGTAAATGTTTTATAAATATCTGAAATATTATAATTACTACCTTATTTCGTATGAATCGCATACAGCGAATGGGTCGAATATTTTATCTCTCTCACACAACGACTAGAACATGCCACGACCATTTGGTTCCAATAGTAAGTATTAGCGGTGATATCTCCTATTATAATCCCGGTACTAAAGAGTGGCCCGCTTTTCAAGGAACTAGAGGTCCCTCCTGCCTCGACTTTCTAGGGGGCTAAGAAGCGCGGATTTTCGGAGAAGGCGACGTCTAAAAAGCTCCACGCCAAAATGGGTACCTCAGAGTTGAGTTAAAGTCGCTACCTAAGATTTTGCTTACGCTAACCTTCAACTTTAGTATTGGACTCGAGAGAGTACTATAATGGAATCCGCATTGAGAATGCAATTGAGGCTCTTATAGAAAACAGTGTTGTCACACATTACTGACTATTATACTTTTGAGAGGTGCAAAGGTGGTTGCCAGGCATTGTCAACGTTAAGAAGCTTAAAATGGTTTAAGATATAAATGTAAGTAACCTTCATTATCTACAGTGCATTTTTCTTTTACAAATCTTCTAATAAACCAAATAGAAATAAAATAAAACTATGAAAATGGTCGATATAGATTTGAGGTGAATAATTAGTTAAATAAAAGCTTAAAAAAATTGTTTTCAACAAAACTGTTTTAAAAATTGAAATAATATCCACCAAATATGTTAAAACTGATTGAATGAGTGTTCGAAATAGTTAATTACAGTACAAGTACTTAATTACAGGGGATTAAGCTAATATCTTAAAAATACTATCAATACAACAATTATACTGTTCCATTTATTTTGTTTTACTTATATGGAATTGTTTAAAAAGGAATTCTTTTAGGACTGTCGGTTTTGTAGTAAAAGCTTTAACAAAAGAGAGATTACTGGATTAAAAAGTTAAGTCGCTTATGGGGATCTGGTAGCCCAAAAACATCTTGCAGAAGCGTTTAAAATTTTTGCATAAGAAAACGACAGCCCTATGGTTCGTGTACTGCATTCTCAATATGGATTCCACTATAGTTTCGTGCTGAACGAGTGTTAACGAAAGAGCTCGAAAGTGATTCAGTTCGCCGAAAAAATGGTCTCACATATTCGGAGGGGAAGAGCTTTCTGTCCTATTATACTCGGTTGCCTCACATAAAGGACTAAGAAAGAAAAAATAACAATGTGACGTAAATGAAATTTGATTTATAACTAGTTATTTGTTTTTGAAGGAATTCGATGGTAAGGAATATTGAGTTTCGACATTTATTAGAGGGCGATGGTGTAGCAAAGATGAGCACAGATCCAGAAGCCGCATATCTGTGGCAACAAAGAAGTATCAATTCCAATGCGTTAAATTAGTGCTTTTTACGCCTATGGTTTTTCAATATGTCCATAATATTTTAGAAACATCATTGCTCAACCTTGGTCCGGACATATATGACTCCTATACTATCGCCGATTATATATTCGACGAAGTACTCGTCCATTTACCACAAATGACAAATTGATTTGATATAACATGTCACAAGACGAAATTGCAATAACGCATGTGGCAGAACACCAGTGTTTTAGCAACGGCCGGCAAAGCTACAGTGGAGCGAAGCGTGGTTCTCCTATACTGCGAAGCTAAACACTGTCGGGAAAATAGGTCTAAAT
>JAHWXV010359438.1:0-12256 GCA_024586415.1 Phrixothrix hirtus | reverse complement strand
ATATATATATATATATATATATATATATATATATATATATATATATACACTGTAAAACATGCATGCCAACATTTTTAAATTTTCAATGCAGTTTTTACAGTCGATTTTAGGTATAACAATCAGAATGTGCAGTGAATTCTCTTTTATAGTTATATTAATTCAAATTGGTATCAACAAAATAATCGTTCCAATTGAGAGAATAGAAAAAAGTCACTCGGTGCCATATTGTACCCAATGCAGTAATTGAATTTTTGGCCAAAAATTAACGAATAGGAAGTATTAGTGAGAGTATTATCATGGTACAAAATTCATTAATTTCCTTGTGGCACAAATGATACATAACAGCCAAATAATTTTCTTTGTTAACAATTTGACCAATTGGAAAAAATGTCTGATACACAATATCACAATAATTACAAAAGACTGTAAACATGACCTTGATTTTTTAAAATCCCTGTTCATGACATGTATTCATCACTGAAACACTTGTGTGACATGTCCACTGCTTCTGTACATGAAATTTTATTTTGCACTTTTATGTAAATTCTTGGTTCCACAAAATTTGACATTCAAATTTGCTTGTTTATTTGTAGACTAAGAAAGGTTATGACCTGAAATTTTTTACATAGGTTAGAAATAATCTAACAATTTAAAAACAAAAATGTTTCTTAGATAGTTTGAAAAACGCCATTCAAATGAGCCAATTACAATACTTTTTGCTTACATTAGTAAATTTAATGATTCTTTATTTTATAAAAATGTTGGCAGCTGTGCAACTCTTAATGAGCAAACCACCACTGCTTTAACATTATTATCCTTTTTGCTATTAATAGTCATTATAATTGATACCCATCTATGCCAGTGCTATTTTTGACCAGTCATATAATGTCATACTTATTATTATATTTTATTTTGTTGATTATTTGTTTTAATTTACTTTTTGTTAATAAATATATATTTAATTAAAAAGTTGTACTTTTATTTATAATAAAAATTGTTTTCCTTCTGTGTATAACACTTAAGGCTAGCTTATGTAGAAAAAAATTAAGGAATTAATATAAAGATGTAAATATCTAAAATTGAAATCATATAGATTTGCAGCTAAATTGTTGCATTTTAACGTCAAATGCAAAAAAATAAAATCGGAGGTTTTATTCCGCCGCAAAAAGTTAATTTTAATTTTGCTCAAAACTATCAGCAGCCAAAGAACTATGATATCTTAATCTTTCATAGGCCTGAAAGTAAAAAGAGGAATTGGTCAGCAGATGTTAGCTGTATAAATAAATTTAAACATTAAAACATTTAGTGAATAGTTGAACGGGCCACTTTTGCCTTTAACTTTTAGTCCATCTTCTTTTTCAAGCAATATGTCAAATCCATTTCGTTTATATTTTTTGTGCAAGTCCTTTTTTCCTTTTACTTTTTCTTATCTGATATGAAATATAGGTAAAAGAGAAAGTATTGTTTTTGTCCAAAATTTTAGTAAAAATACACGTCTTTGAGTCCCCCGAGTATGAAAATCATGTTTTTAAAAATTGATTTGTGTGTGTTTGTGAGCATTATATTTCAAAAACGAAAAGTCATAGATAGACAAAATTGTATATTTAAGCATGCAACTGCAACAATTTCACTAAAATCAGATAACTAGAAGTGCCACTTTACTCTTGCCATTTTTTGTTTTTTTGATTTTCTCAAAATCAGTTGTAACGATTTTTTTAAAATTTACTATATTTCTTAGACATTTAATGCCCTTTCATGCAATCTAGGCAATTTCTCAGAAAATTTTATATAAATCAAGTAACAGAAGTACTTTTACCATTAACTCTGAAAAAATAACTGCGAAACTAAAAGCCCTAGCTAAATGAAAATTGACATTTAAGGTCATGACCACCAAAATAAAGAATTTGATTAAAATCAAATTACTGGAAGTACCACTTTATTTCTGTCATTTTTAGATATTTTCTAAATTTTCATTTTTCGTGATTTTGTTGGTCAGTTCTAATGATTTTTTTTAAACTTAGTATATTTCTTAGCTACTTAATTTTGTTTTATATGAACCAAGCAGTTTGTCTAATAAATTTTTGAAAATCCCATTACCGGAAGTACTTAATGTAATAATTGTGAACAATATACCTCAAAAACTAATGGTTGTAGAAAAATGAAATTTTATATTAAAGTTTCCTTATCTTCTGTGTATGAAGTGACAAGAATTTAGTTAAAATTGAATGACTGGAAGTGCCACTTTATTCTTGGGATTTTTAAGTTTTTTGAGATTTTCTCGGAAATGTCTATAACAATGTTTGAAAACTTGCTTATGGTTCTTATGTCTTTAATTCTGTTTTACGCAAACTTAACAGTTTCTCTGAAAAAATGTGTTGAAGCGAGTTATCATAGAAAATATCTAGAGTTAAGCAAGTTTTGCATGTCCAGTAACATGGATGGGTGACCGTTCCAATTATTGTTCCCAAAATAAACAAATAATATTTTAATCATTTGAGGACGTTTGCATATTTATATATCTCTATATACATAAGAGGAAATCATGTATTGTTTCACGTTAGATTTTTTCTAGTTCCTCACTCACTTATTGACAAAAAGTTTTTATGCCATGTTAACAAACCTTTGCAAACATAATTGAACCCTGTCGTTTTATGTCTGATACTGGAACACCAAGAAATGTCCAGATTTTTAGGAGCCACTGTGACTCCCAACTTTCTATTTCCATGTAAATTATTTTCATTTCAGATCTCTTGCACCCAAATTAGTTTTCACCAGCAGTTTTTTCTTTTTTAGATTCCTAAATAAATTTTCTTTTTCTTATTTGGTTATTTCTATTCATTTGATCTTCTAATACTTCTTTTGCTTAGCTGCTACTCTTTAATGGCTTTGAAGTTTTTATTCTTATCATATTCAAGACTCAGTAAAGTTACACAATTTTCTCAGTTTGTTTCTGTGATTTTCTGTTTCGCTCATATTCAAACTTCAAATTATTATGCAAGTTCTGTCTTATCAAATCCATCACGTATACATTTTTTGTTTCCTCAAATCAATTTACTTGCTTTGGCTGAGGACCTATTTTAGCTTCATAATAAAATTTAAGAATTTTAGTATTTTCTACTGTTGTTTTTATCAAATTTGTAACTTCAGTGAACACTTTATCTTATTTTACAATTTTCTATTTTTCTGTACAAGTTCTAACGAGTTAAAATGATTCTTTTGGTGATATCCCTAAGTAAAACATGCTTTCAGTAATAGTCTAAAATTTCAGCAACATTGTATGTACAGTCAAGAGGCAGAACTCATCAGCTACCTTAAAGTTCACAGTTGCATATACACTAACATTGTCTGAGGAGCTAATGAAATAGGTAGGTTATCATATAGAAACTTGAAAACATAAAAATTTCAAAACATCTTAGGTATACTAAGAATAAACCAACATTGGATACACTTAGTATGACAAATATAAAGATAGTAAGTATGAGTCAGCAAATGTAGTCAGATCCAATTTAGTTAACATTGGAACAACATATTTAACTGCAGAAATACAAAATAATTATATCTGATTGGATCAAATGAGAGCATTGCTTGGTTTAACCATATTTTTTCTGGTAATGGAAGTGCTGATGTAAGTCGTATTTATTTATCTTGCAACACTGCTAAATTTGGAAGATGGAAATTAAGAAGGTTATGATAGACTATGCACTTTCATAATGATTTTAATTATCAATCACTGTACAGAATTTAATTTACTGTACTTAATTATTTAGTATGATTAATGTGTTTGATTCCACAGTAGAATATAATAAATAGATTTGAATAGTTAGTCAAAACGCAAACGAGTTATGACATTGAGTGGGATCTGGAGAAGTAATGAATGGTGGTTGAATAAATTGTGCATTTAGTAGTCGTGCTTTTGGTGGGATGAAATGACATTACATGTATGATAGAGAAATAGCTACATAAACATTTTTAAGTATATATGTTGAACTAAAATAGGAATTAAATTAATTCTTATGAATATGAATAAATTAAAAGGCTTGCGTATTCAGCCGGAGCAAACATGCTTAAAACTATTAACAATTACTCCTACAATTCTTAATTTACTGTAGGTCACCCTATACCATCTATATTCTACATTGCTAAAGAAGTCCTGCAATTTGAAAATGCATATTTTCAATGTACGAAGGTAATAAATAGTGTGAGGAAAGAGTGTTTAATATTATTACTGTTGCTTATAATTACGACAGAAGTAGCCATCTTATAAACCCACATTCAATCTATTTACTTGGTATTTGGTAGGAGATTCATGTATACGTTTAATATCAAAGATTAATTCAAATTGTCATCTGTGTAGCTTCTGGATCTTCTCAAATGCCCAAAATAAGAATATAATAGTAATGTTTCATCAGCAAGTATCATTATTGTTTTCCTAATTCTAAAGTTGACATTTTCAATAATAGGTTATAATTTCAATGTCAATAATAAACATGGGCATACATTTTATTAGTTTATTAATTTGTATTTCAGTTTGGTTTGAAAATTTTAAATTTGTAAATATTTATAAGCAAAATCAATAAATTGTGATTTGTTGGCAATTTTTGTTTTATTGGCATTAGGAGATAACATGTATATAAAACCTTACCTACTACTTCAATACAAACATTTTATTCTTATATAAAAAGTTCACGGGCACATTACTGGTAACCAGTAATATTCATCCATCATAAATTTTGTTTTATTGGCATTAGGAGATAACATGTATATAAAACCTTACCTACTACTTCAATACAAACATTTTATACGTATAGAAAAAGTTCATGGGCACATTACTGGTAACCAGTAATATTCATCCATCATAAATAACACTCATTGCGGACAACTTTCTTACATGCCAGGCTACTTCCTCCCACTATTTATTCAAAGGTGTAAACATTAAACATACTCTAGTTTAAATTGAGAATGAAGTGAGTTTCATATAGGTACCCATATTTGTAGGTAATGGTAAATTTTATAATTTTCAGAATTTCGGTGACTTTGATGAATCACTATTAAAAATATTCACTATAGTAGATTAAAAGTAAATAATTTTATTTAAATAATATTAATAATTAAACATAAACTTGTGTCAAAGCTTAATTCTGTTGATGCTTTTTGTTACAAGAATTTTTAACAAAGTACATAACACAAAAAATGCAGCATGGAGGCATTCTTATAAAATATTTTTTACAAAAATTGAATATATTCAAGCAATATTTATAAGAAGGCCACATTTTGCTTATAAAATGTAGATTTAAATTAGATGCATTGTAGTGGATGTAAAGTTTATAATTTATTTAGGTATCTTCAATACATACTTTAATGTCAAAGTTTATAATATATAATTTTAATTCCAAGAATAATTATCAAAATAAAAATTTTTGAATGGGGTTTAAAACATTTATGCAACTTTAATAGTTTTAAGTAACAAAACGATCATGTATCAAATAAAAATCAATTTATTTTCTGGAAGAATGAAGATTTTATTGTTTTAAATGATGAATAAGTAAATTAAATATAAATAGGTCTTGATCAAACTATTTTCTAGAGAATTCAAATGATATTTGGTTATTTTTTTATATCTAGACATAAAAGTTCTTAAACAATTGGGCAGCAGCAACCAGTGATTGTTTGCTACAGGTGTTACAGGTAATATTTTAAAAAACACTTTCGTATTCTGCTGCCCTGTTTATATGAGATTAGGTTTAGTGCAAGGTTTTTACATTAGAATTAAGATTAGGATATCAATTGCTTGCTTCCTCTCCTATTATATAACAATGAAGAACCAGCAACGATGAGTGTAAGTGTATAACAGCAGATATCAACAGCTTATAATTGTGATTATTGCCCGTGAACAGAACAAATGGTTAATTTATTTTTAAACTACAAAGTAATTAACCAACATCTGTAATAGTTTTGTATAAGTCTTACTACTAATATTATTGAGTACTCCCATTTACTGTATTTAAAACAGAATTGTAACAGTAACTACAAATGATTTACAATAAGTCATTAGTAATAAATCCCATGTGCATACTTTGTACTGGTCAGTTAAACAGAACACATTACATAGGTCATTTCAAATATTAACTGTTATAAATGTTTAATTTTTATTTACATATAAGATTTATTCAGGATTTTTTAAGTCATATGCTGTGAGAATGTAAATTTTACCTAAAGTGCATATAGGAGATATTGCAAAACTAATGACATTATATCCTAAAGAAATTGATTATTTTTACTTTCTCTTACCCTATATGAAAGGTAAAAGAGAAAATATTGTTTTCGTCCAAAATTTTCGGGTCCCCTGAGTATGAAAATCATGTTTTTAGAAATTGGTGTGTGTATCTATGTGTTAACAGGATATCTCAAAATCAAAAAGTCATAGATAAACAAAATTTTATATTTGCAGCCATCTGGAGATGTAACCACACCACCAGATAACTAGTAGTGTCATCTTACTCATCAATTTTTGGTTTTTTGCAATTTTCTTGAAATTGGCTGTAACAATTTTTTTAAAACTTTATACATTTCTTAACCAGTTAATGCCCTTTCATATAATCTAGGTGGTTTCTCAAAAAAATTTTTCTAAATCGCGTAACCGGAAGTACTTTACCATTATCTCTGAATAAAATAACTACGAAACTGAAAGTCCTAGTTGAATGAAAATTTAGATTTCAGATTATGACCACCTATGTATGCAAAATTAAAAATTTGATTAAAATTGAATAACCAGAAGTACCATGTTATTTCTGCCATTTTTAGATATTTTTCGAATTTTTAGCTTTTCATGATTTTTTTGAAATTGACTAAAATTTTTTATAAAATTTAGTATATTTCTTACCTACTTAATTCGGTTTTATATGTACTAAATGATTCCTATAATAAATTTCCGAAAATCGAATAACCGGAAATACTTAAAAGTATTAATTATTATGTACATCTCAAAATCTAAACATTGTAAAAAATGAAATTTTATATCTAAGTTCTCTACCTTCGTAACATACAATGGCAAGAGTTTGGTTAAAATTTAATGACTGAAAGTGGCACTATTCTTGTGATAAGCTTTTTGCAATTTTCTCAGAAATGGCTCTTGGTTCTTGTCTTTGAATCTCTTTTATGTGAACTGTTCATTTTCTCTGCAAAAATGTGTTGAAATAAATTATCAGAAAAATCCTGAAGTTAAGCAGCATTTTATGTGTTCAGTAAACTGAATGGGTGATCATTCCAATTATTGTTCTGAAAATTAATGTAAATAATATTTTAATCATTTGTGGGCATTATTTTCAAATCTATGCCTTACACTAGATTTTTTCTTTTTAACTTAATGTTATCTATAGGAATGTCATTAAAATAAACTATATTTTTTTATAAATATAAGAATTTCTCTTCAATCTGATTCTCGTCATTGTGAATTCTTTTTTTGCTATATTTAAAATGGTGAACTATTTTTAAAATATTTTGCAGATAAAGCTAATTTTAGAACATATAATTTTTTTAATGTCAGCCATGTTAACAGATCTATACATGAAGCAATGAGGATAATCTATTTACAACAATAAATCATAAATTATTAATGTTTAGCATTGCCTATTTATTATAACTTTTTAATTTATTTACACATTTAGGTATTTAATTGTATAGTTTCTAAACTGCCTGTATTAATATTTTAAATATTTGAATTCTGTAAATAATCAAAGTATTAGTACTTATTTACAGTTACATATTAGAATCAATCTGCACATGGGTTGCAGCAAATAAGAAATACTGGACAGTGATTTTTTGCAGCTATTGAAAGTGACAATGTCTTTTTAACTGTTTCAGTACTGAATAGTTTAAAAGCAATGATATATGAATACAGTGAAGATATTTTTTTCGAAATGCATACTTTTAGTTCTCAAAAATCAAAATACACAAAAAAAAATAATGACAAATCTGGAGATCATATTCAGTCAACAAGACCATAGGTTGCTTGACGAATCGACTTGTAAACAGTACCTTAGGCTTGACTTTTTATCGTGAGTATAGTCATCAACAATAACGAAAGGGTTAAATATTGAAGGTTTGAAAGCACAGAGAGTTTGTGGCTGGTTTTAGATTTTGTGTATACTAATTTAAATACAGTCGAACCTGGACAAATAGAAAATCTCTGTTTCTCAAACCTAATGAACGCTCTCAATGAAACTTCCATTACTAGAATTTTGATTAGTCGAAATTTTCTATATAGAATAATTTTATTGACCGATTTAATTTCCACAAGTCAAAGTTTGTTTGAAGATAAATGCCTATCTAACTTTTTATTTCAATATGAATTACCTACGTACATATTTTGCATTATTATGCCTGTCATTTAAATATTTGCATCTTGTTTATTATTTAAAATAAACATGCTTATTTTGCTTTTATGTAATTGTGACTTATTTACTTTAGCTGCTTATTTAAATGTGGGTATGCTATGAATTGTAAAAGAAAATTAAAAACAGATACATTCACAAAAAACTTTGTATAATTGAAGAAGTAGAGGACATAAAAAAGAAAAATCTGGTATGAGACCATGCACAACTTTTTCTTACCCATTTTAAATTTAATTGGTAGTTATTGATATTAATTACATTCCAATATCAAATTTTAGTCAATTTAGAGCAAAAATTATTTATGGAATTAAACAAAAAGTAATTAAATGCAGACAAATCATTAAAATATTAATTTCTATTTTGTTTGGGAATGACAATGACAACGGCCATCCATTCAATAAACTGTGCTAAACTCAAATTTTCTTAGAAAAACAGCTTAATTCTCCAGGCATAGGAAATATAGTAAGTTTAAGAAAAAATCGTTATAGCCGTTTTTGAGAAAATCACAAGAATAAAGTGTTTTCCCCAAATCTTGATTAATCGTCAGATTGATATTCATATTTTCTGTATCAAAATATATCATACAGATGATTAATATTGCACAGGATCAGTAAAACATGATTTAATTACTAAATTAAATTAATGAAGTTTAAATATAGAGAAAACTATAAGTAGTTTACTAAATTAAAATAGATGTCAATATAAACTTTCATTACAACTTAATTCTTAGAAATTATAGTTTATCAACAAAGTGTGATAACAAATGGACTATAAAAGCCAGCAACAAACACAAAACAATCAGAGTCTTCCCAGCTCTCTTGAACCCTATCCAGCCAATTAAATACCCCATTAAATTATTTCCCCGCCATAGTTATTCATGAACATAATATCCCAGGACGTTTTTCCACTTTATTATGGTCTTTGAAACCATAAAGTCTCTGCTAACACTATATGGACATATTCCGATAGTTATAATAGAGAACACGACAATCATAACACATATCTAGAGACATACAATGGTCCAGGACGTTTTCCGCGGCATTGTCCATTCTGATAGAGGCCCCCGAGAGGATTGTAGATATGGCAAAAGGACGCTTCCATTATTGTATATAGTTCTATAATGATACGAAGTGGAAAAACAACTTAAATGACCTCTATTTTGAATTAATACTTCGTAACATACAAAAGGCGTAACATTAAAGAATTCCTTGCCATTTATCCCCTTACCTGAATTGTTATTTTACAAATACACATTAACACACACAAATAATGCATGAATTAAATATAACCTGCAATTTTACATTGACATCTTGTAGCATAGATTCATTATAAAGCATGAAATGCATGGTAAATTTTAAAACGTACATAGGATAGAATATAAGGACTGTACAATGTAAATAATGAACTTAGCAGTTAAAATATGTGTATAAAAGGAATCATACTTTTATTGAAGATATATAATTTGAATCTTAATACTGAATACAATATTTCAAATAAAGTATAAATCGTATCATTGGATCGTAATGATACACAATTAAACTGGTAAAAAACCTTTTAACATTACCGCCGTAACTCAAGACAGGGGATTATAAATTAAATATTGAACCCCTTGAAATATCTCATGCACTAGAGCTAAAATTACCGGGTTAGTTAAGTTTATAAGAGATCACACTTGACTAAATACTTTACATCTGCCTTTCTAATCGGTATAAAGTAGCAGAGAGTGTGACAAATGGCACTTCCGGTCAATCAATTTTAACGAAATTCTTATTACGATGTGTCAGGAAGATAATAAACGTAAATATAAAATTTTACTTTTTTACGAAGTTTAATTTTTGAAGTACATTGACTACACACACACACACATGTACACGTATACACAAGCCAATTCCTAAAAACATGTTATTTGGACTCAGGGGACCTGAAGATATGTATTTCCTCTAAAAGCTAGACATCAAAAATTTTGATTCAAAACATAACTTTATACTATGTTTCATATAGGTAAGAGAGAATAAAAAGGATATCGCTAAATATTTTAGAACATCTGCAAATACACTCTCAATGATTCTAAAAAAAAAAGTTTATTAAAAAGCATGCCATAGAAAATTTCGGTTACACTTTAAGGAAACAATTAAAGAAGTTCCATTTTCCAAATTTAGAAACTGCAATGGATGAGTGGTTTCATTCATAAAGAGCTGAAAATTTTCAAATATTTGGTCCTATAATTTTGCAGAAAGCTGAAGAATTTTCCAGAAAATTAAAATACTCCGAATTTAAAGCAAGTCAAGGTTGGTTAGAAAAATTTAGAAATGAAATTCTATTATGCAAAAAGCTTTATTTGGTGAAAGTTCCATGGTTCCAGAAGAAATTTGCCTAGAGTGGATAGAACATTTATGCAACAGCTAGAACTTAGTTGATCTTTATATCTTACAGCATTGCACTGCTCCATATTTGATAGGTCTTTAGACTGCCTTAAATATAAGCTCCCGATTTTAACATTAGAATTTTCTTTAAGAATTTTTCATTTTAGTGAAGTTTACAGACGTCATATTGTCCAATTATCAAATCATGGATGTAGACAATGTTGATATTGTAAATGTTGTTGAAAGAATAAATAATTTCAGATTGTTTAGACAAATTTATGTTAGAAATAACTATTTTGATGATTAATTGGACAATATGAGATTTTGCTTAACAAAAGAAACAGCTTTACACAATTTACATCAAGTTGAACACAGGCTTGAGTACAAAAAGATAATTAAGCAAAGAATTTCACTTTAATTGTTTAATATGTAATGCTTCTTTTAGAGTAATTCCTTGACACAACTTTAATTTAATTGTATAATGTATACATATGTATAATTGTAATTGTAATTAATGTATAATTTATACACTTTCTCAAAGACATTTCTGAAATAAATGTTAAATGTAAAAATCAACAAGGCATGAGAATTTATTATAAACATATCTTCTACATTATGTCAAAATATTAGTTATTGATCTTAAGTATTATAAAACTACACTAACAATGCAAGATTCTATACATTAACACAAGATACAATTGCAATATAAGTATTTTAAAATTTTATGAATACTCCTATAACATGTTTTGTTTTACCTAATTATCAATACAAAAATTTTACGTTAACGTACTTAATGTATATCATATCTCAATTTGCTTACCTAAATTACTACAAAATTGTTTAAAAACACTAGCAACACTAACAATCAATTCCAAAAACAGTAATCGTTAACTCAATAGCAAGAACACTTTTTAAATTATTAGGTTATAATCAAAATGACCTTAGAAAACCAAATTTATCCAATGAAATCACGTTTCATTGTGTTGAGTGCAATGCTGCTAAATGGGTCGATTGCTTAGTCAATACAAAACTTATTTTATGGTGCAACAAATACTCATGTTAAGACAGATCCCATTTTAAACTCAACTAAGTAAAACTGGAGAATTTTGTGGTGCAATTAGGTATTTTACAAATGTTTACTTCTAGAATGTTAGCATTTTTTTTGGTAAAGTGCCATGCTGGCAAGAGGAGTAAGGAAGGAGTAACAGTTATGATATTTACCAACATGTTTGGTATAAAAAACTTAATTTATTAATCATCAGAAAATTGGAAAAACCCAGATATTTTGTCAGAATTGAAAGCCTTTCTGTAGTCTACAAGTTTAAAAAAATCATGGATGACCAGCTTTTTATATGATGAATGCCTGCATAAAATTGATTGAAAATTCAAATCTCAAAAACGTAAAATTTTACTTTTTGTGGACAATTGTCCAGCACATTACAAACAATCACTATGAAATTTAGAAGTAATCAAGGTTGTATTTTGCCCCCCCCCCCTATTGCC
>JAHWXV010359422.1:0-20948 GCA_024586415.1 Phrixothrix hirtus | reverse complement strand
ATATATATATATATATATATATATATATATATATATATATATATATACTATAGACACATCAATTGCGTGAATATCGTTCGGTTTACTCACATCTTGAGTACTCCGCCATCCTAATAACCATTTAAATAGAGTGAAGCATACCTTTGATGGCCTTTGATATTAACTCAGTAATAATTAGCCGAAGGACGGTCTTCAGGCTGGCAATGTCTGTTTTTAATTTATTTAACGATTTCATTGTATACAAAAGAAATCGTAAAAAACTACACAGGACGCTTAGTATCGTTCTTTCAGCTTAGACAACCACCATGACTGCAGTACCCACAGAGTTTTTGCCTGCACTTTTCAGGTAGGTTCTGAACTTACGACACCTTTGCAGTAGACTAAAAGAGTTAGTGGTGCCAACCTTTTCCCAGCTTTCAATCGGGAATGCTAACGACGATCCACGACGTTACTCCGTTGTAGTTTTTCCAGCAGCAGTTGAATGGTCGACAAGCATATCCATGCCTTATTCTTAATCTAGCCCATGATTACTGTTGGCAAACGAATAATACACAATCCAATCCCAGTCTCCTAGTTTGTCACCGTAAAGAAAGCTCGTTAGGTGAGAAGCTACATTAAGTTAATTCTGATCTGCCGTTTCTTCGGTAGTGAGCGGGATGCGCATAACTTTTTTCTGTCAAAAATTAAGTTTGAAGAGAAGATGAATGATCGTACGCGATTTAATAGAAAATGATTCCCAATAATTAACATTATTGTTTATAGTTCCGAATATTCAAGTTTAAAAGTGCACGGTGTGCAACTATTTCATTTAATTTTATCCGATTGATAGAAATATTTGCGCTAACCCAAAATTATTCTGACAATTTTTTTGACCGGATATCTATCTCGTATTAACGTGATTATTTCGTGGTCATTTAGGTATTTGAATTTTTTAAATATGTTACTGCTCTGTGGTTCTGCACTAAAATAGCTACAGAATTCATTCTTACTCTTGTTTTTTTATGAATGAAATCTTATCCCCACGTATTTCATTAAATATTGTTTCAAAGTCCCATAGTACGATAATTATTCTTTTGTAGGAATGGCCAAGTTTTTGACTGTGGGCATTCTGTTATTACGTTATAAAGGTCCTTTAATTTTTGTGCGAACTTGGTTTAGTAATAAAAGCTCTTTGTTGTGACATTTTTCTCATTTACCAGGCATCGTAATAACTTACGGCTGATATTTGAAAGTGTTGTGTCAACCCTTGTGTTTCTACTCATAGTTGTCGTTTGAGGTATTACATTTTTTCTGTCATTGGTATACTATTGTTACGAATTAACGTGAAAAAATGTCGTGAAGAGTTATCTATCTTCGTAACAATCCCGAAATATCGAGATTTTCATGACTAGGAATTTTTAGTGGTACTCTTTCATTTTTTGGCGATTTTTTTGCATTTATTGCATACATTTGTGTTTAGTTTTCCCATTTTTATTACCATTTCTATTAGTTGGTACCATATCCATTTTTGTCAGATTTTATCTTTAATTCTACGTTTTATTGTTGTTGTTTCTCCAAGGTTATTTGTATTTTGTTTTAGTTTGAGGAATGCTCTTCTGGGCTTGCATTTGGATTCTTAATTGTTACCATTTGAATTCTATTCATTTTATCTTATTCTACAGAAGAATTACTGCAGAATGTTTTTATTGAAAATACTTCGCTTTTTACATTATTAACAATAATATGGCAAACTGTAAACTTTAGTTAAGTATTGGACTTTTGATAATATATTTGTTCATTATTATAATCATGATTATAAATGGAAGATAAATTGTGTAGTTTCGTTAAACTACATCAATAGCGAATTTTCTTATATGAAATAACGGCATGCACTGCTTTGAATTGCTTATTTGTGCATCATCTACATATGTATTTGATATTATTAAATTAGATTATTTTTTGTAATAGCTTTCATGAAGCTAGAACGCAAATTCCAAATATAAAATATATAATTTAATCTTGTGCTCTGTTCTACCTTCAATTCTAACCCATTTTTATTTTTAAATACTAGAGCTACCTTAAATCTCTATTGAAGTTTATTTAGTTTTAATTCCTTCTAGCAAATTCTACTCGTGGAATTGAACACACATAGATTAAGTACATGCAGATTATTCTTTTATTTTTCATCAATGAGTTTGTTATTGTTACAAAATAATAACTATTCAATTTGTAACAAACGTATTTGCAAACGCTCAAAAAATAATCGGTAATATTCAATTCACTAACTAAAGGAAACACAGTTGTGGGTATATCTATGAATATCTTGTTTACCATTTATTTAATTCGAGTCGGAAGCGTGATGGAAGAATTCTTTTGGTTTTGTATTATTCAGTTACAAAAATATTTTTATATATCCAAGTCAAAAGCAATAATAAAAGTTAAGAAATTTACATACATGTTCATGACTTAATATCATCGGTTTTACATGAGTTGTTGGCTTTGTAAAAACAACCAGGCGGTTAAGATTATCATACGCAATGGTTTGCGATAATCATTCCCGCACTTAAATAATAAATGAACAACTGTGATATTTTCCGTTTCCTTAAGAGGTCTTTATATCAATGGGTACTTATGAATTTTTCCACCAGTACACCCCTCGTTTCCAACGCGCGTATTACAATACTACGCCATGGTTCCTAAGATTGCATCGTACACTTTGCGCTGTAGTAAAGAACAGATTTATTTTAGTGTCTGAGATAACAACCACGAAATGGTGTATAGAAATATTTACAAACGCAGCGAATGCGATAGTTTTTCTGTATACAGTGGCACACGAATTTTGGTGTATTTAGAAAAGCACGAAACGTTGACTCAATATTAAAATGTGTTTATTACTATGAGAAACTTTATTACAGTTATTTCATATGCCAGCTAAAAAACATTTCATAAAACGTATGAGTTAAAAATTACAGCAGATTACAGACATAAAATAAATAAATGTGCTTGTATATATATTAAGAAGAAAAAATGTTGTTTTCTAGTATATAACTTCCATGGGAAATAAACAGCCTTTATTAAACACAAATTTATAAACAATTTTAAACTAATTCCAAAATTGCAAAAACTTTTGTGCCAAAATCTACAAAAGATTAAAATTTAAAAACAAAAGAACAAATAATTTTTTTTCTATAATGAGTTGCTCTGCATTGATTTGTTATGATCAATATCAATATCACTCCAAGCTGCTTGAATCCGCAGCCGAAGATGGTGCAAGTCATCTGGAAGATGTAGTAAATCATTTAGCCGCCTACCTATCGCATCCCATAGGTGCTCAATGGATGACAAATTAGGTGACCGAGCAGGCGAGCACGATAATATTAGCTTCTTCCAAAAAGCGTGTTGTAGCCTATGTCGGATGTAGGTGCGCATTGTCTTGTTGGAAAATGGGATTTTCCAACCCTCATAGATATGGAAGTGCAACAGGCTCTAACATATTGGCAATGTAACCGGATGCATATAAGTTGCCGTCAATGAAGACCAAGGGTTATCTGTGGGGGCTGTGATGCGTTCCACACAAAAATATTGAACTTTTGGTTCTTCACAAACAAAATTGATATTCGTCACTGAATACAATTTGATGACATTCTTATGCCCGTTGCTACAATCCAGTCTGCCGGCGCAGTGAAGTCAGATCAGAAGAATACACAAAAATTGATGATATGAATGCAAACCATAAGATTTTATTAGGCGATAAACAAATGACATTGATATTCTGAGTCCTACACATTCCATCCAGTCTACTGCAATCGACCGAGTTGTAGAAAATCTATCTCTTGTGGCTAAAAGTCTTAAACGACATTATTCACGATCTGTAGTCCGCTGAGGAAGTGTAGATTCAGAATGTGTAAAAACACCCTAGTTAAATAAGGTTTGGTTTGTTTTTTTATTTATTTTGACAGTATGCTTTGTAATAGATGTACTACAGTTGGGAATCATTTTCGCAATCATGTTTATTAGACATTTTTGACTAACACGGGAGTCGTGGGGCACCGTGTATAACTAAATAAAATTTAGAATATTTAAGGCACTTTAAGATTCACTCCAAAAAATTTATACACCAAAATTTATTATTTAATTTAAGAAAAAGATTTACGTATTCGCCTTGAGCTTTCCTAAAATTTAATTGCATGTTGCTATTGTTTTAGGGACGTGTTTTTTATATACTATGAAGTTTGTTTCCGCCATAAATATTTGTTTATTTCATTAATTAAGCAATTTTTGGATTTAATAGGGAGAAAAGTTTAAAGAAGTAGTATAACGAAATCGCAGATTATGATATTGAGAAATGTAAAAAGTACGTATTTTAACAGTAATAAAATAAAATAGAAAGAAAAAATATGAGTTCTTATGATGTTTGACTGTTGGTTAAAGAAAATAATTAATGTTACATATTAAATTTGGAGAACATACTAGCTGCATTGAAGAAATTAATGAAAATTTATGCAAATTCTTTAGAACGTAAAGAATCATTAAAGGAAATCAAATCGAAAAGCCAAGTCTGCTTGCAACCTAAATAGTGCTTATACAGTAGATAATGAAAATTGAAGGTAAAAGTACAAAACTTTTAAAAAGTTTTGAAATTCCAGTGGAACTAGTTCATTATAGTGGCGCAATATAGTATTCGATAACAAGACTAGAAGAAAATTGACTTCATTTGGCACTAAACTTCAAATTACTTTTCTTGCAAGTACAAAAGGATGAAAATATTACTTCTACACTCTATTAAAAAATAATCAATCAGTATTATCAAATGTGCATCGAAATTAGTTATTTCGAAGTACCATTTCGTTGTTAATATCGATACATTTTCAAATAATTTGTTAAATATTAAACTAATTAACCGATTTGATCTGCTACATTATAGAAAACAAATGGGAAATTGTGTTTCTTAAAATATTATGCGACTTAACTTTGAACAAAATTATATATAATGTCCATCGTGAGATGGTAATTTTACTTTAAATGATAGTTGGGTTGTTATTGAAACGAATAATACAAAACAGTCTCCCAACAAATTATATTTGTTGGATGTAAATTGTTATGTAGTTTATAGCGAACATTTTGGTAAAAAACTAATATATGTTAAATATATTAGTTGTAACATGTTCAGGTTTGTAATTAATACCTAATAATGCGTTAGTCCAGTGTGTTTTTTAAGATGGTTAGCTTAATCGGCTTCTTCTAACATCATTTGGTAAATATTCTTCTTTATTTAATTTATGACATGTGTGGTTGAATTATTTGATGATATATAAGGTTTTTTAAAAAATAGTCAAATAATAAAATGCGGATAAATGCAATTAAAAGATGAGTTATTCTTAAAGTTTGAATTAATAATGAATTAAGTATATAAAATGAATTTATAATGGATTTGAAAACTACTAAATAAACGAAGCAGCAAACAAAAATTTAATTTAACCGTTTTAAAACTTCATTTTCGGGCAGTTTCAAGATGTATTTAAGAAGGTTTCAATAACCTTTTCAAAGGGATTAAGAAATTACCTAACCGTATTTTGTTTGCATTCTTTTATGTAATCGTGGGCGAAAACTAGGTCAAGCTAAAACAAATAATTTATTAATAATTAAACAAATAGTTATATAAAAAAATATTTAGTAAATTGAAATAAAACCGTAATTATGACAATTAAGTTCCGACCTATTAATTATTTACTTAAATAATTTTTCAGCGTAAAACTCCCAATAAACGTAAATATAAAATTTTAAAAATTCTTAATCTTTTTAAATTAAAAGGATGAATCAAAAACTTATTAATTCACTCATTGATATAACTTGTACACTTTAACAAAATACATACGCACGGTGTGAGTTTTTTACGATCTAATATAGTTGACTTGTAGAATCTGAGCCTCGCAAAGGATTTCTTTGTTACGATTCTTTAAATTTGTTTGATGAAGGTTGCTACCCAATTCAATCTGGTCTGGATCGTGTCAATTGTCCTTTTTGGATTTTTAAAGAATGATGTAGTTAGACTCCTACCTTGACCTTGATAGTGAGATCTTTTTATCAACTAACCATTATTTCTAGCTTTACGCGGTACTTGCACTGGAAACTTGTTTTGATTATCTAGTAGATCAAAACTGGAACCCAAAAAACCTCGATTTTTGGAGATGCTGGCGTTTATATTGACTTAGAGTCTCCATGGCAACAAATTTTATAAAACTTGTTTTCACCAATCGCGTGTACTTATTCAAAAGTATGTTTATTCCCTTTTATTCTAAATTCGTTAAGTTTCCTACGATTTGTTGCAGATCTTAGTTTATAATTTTTCTGGTTATTTTCCGTACTTGATTATTTATTAAGGGTTTTAAAACTTTATTGCCCCATGTTTGAATTTTAGAAATTTGTTCCCCGTTGGCGTCTTAAAGCTTGTAAACTTTAAGCACTTCTTTTACTTTTATGAACGCTAATTTTAAGAAAATATTTTAGATTTACCTTTTGTTAATTAAAAGTAAAATATTTTCTTATGTTGATTACGTGTTAGTTAATTATTTAATTAATGTGTAATGAACAACAATATAACTGAGTTTCGTTAATGTACCACTACAATCATACAATTAGAATTGTCCGTGATTAAATCTAACTGAAAATCTATTGCTGCAGATTGAACTTTATCACATCTCTCTGTTTGTTACGCACCACCGTGTATATAGTGGCAGTGCTTGCTGGTTGTTTCGCACCACCGTGTATACAGTGTCAGCTTTCGTTGTTTGTTCCGTACCACCATGTATATGGTGCCACTTTTTACTGTTTGTTTTCGCGTTACCGTGTATGTAGATACTAAGATAAGGCTTTTAGTATGTTAACGGTGTATAACTTAGTTGTCTAAAATCTATAGTTCAAAGGATATAAATTCATTTGTGAAAATAGTTTAACCAATCCCCGTATAGTAGATAGTAAAGTTGTTCTCCAAGAAGTTATAAAGGAAAAGTTAATAATTTATGTCTGTTTCATCTTCAAAAATAAAGCAAGTCTCATAAAAAAGTATTTTAAATTTTAATGTTTCACCTTAGAAATTATAGTTGAGAAAGTCTAACGACAGTGACTTGGGAAACATTTCCCGATTAATGAACCAGACAAATCTTCAATGATATTTGTATTAATAAATTTAAAAGTACAACTGGACCACTAGTATTCCTTGAGCAAATGTGCAGAGTTTGAGATCATCGGGTGACGATAACATATTCTAGGCGTCGCGAAAAAAAAAGAAACGAATCGTGAGATGAAATAAGAAAGAATTAATTGATTGAGTAGTTACATTCGAGCCAACAATTCGTGCTTTACCGTATGCAAGTGTGTAATTTTCCTTTAAAGTATCAAAAAGAATATAATGTGATGGTTAACTGTTTATTTCGTTGGTGAAGTGTTTTTATTTTAGCAAATTAAAGATTGTACCTGTCGGCAAGATATAATCATCTCACCTACGGAGACCATTACCTAGGTTAGAAAACTAATGTATTTGAAATAATTGAACCACAAGATTTGAGGTAATTAATGTGTTAATTTAATCCTACACGGGCCTCAATACTGGTAAAACGACACGAATCATCCGGAACTTTCGTAAGTGACATTTTCCATCACCTCCAAGTAGATAGGAATAAAATTATCGTCACATTATTTAGGCGTTTCCTCAGTCTATCTTGGTCAGTCTTCTACGAAAAGTTCACGTAAAATCACAAATCAAATACCGATGGATTTATTCCGATTTAAGTACAAAACAAAATTGATCAACATTTATTTAAGAGGACGGTTAAGATAATTTTCAATTTCAATGTAACACAACTTTTAACTTTAATGTAACCCAAGATACGATCGCTTCTTTATTTGTATTGTTTTGAATTGTTAATTATATTCATTTTGTTGTACCAATGTTTACCGCATTACCTCGCTCGAAGCTTTTATAAACACAAATTAATATTTCACTTGTAATGTAGCCGAGAAATGAGTTCCCTTAATAAATCAATGTACCTGCTTGTTTGAATTGATATATGTTAGTTTAAAATTGATTTAATTGTTAAACTACACGCATGAGTCGGTGGACCCATATTTCGTTTGCTTTATAAATGTTAACACATTTCATTAATTTTATTTCAATTAAATGTGTTAAATTCCAAAAATCACCGATAACAGTGTGTGTACCAGAAATATCAGTGCTCGTATTAATAGCTTTAATGAAATTAATAACAGTCATTTTTGTATTATCAAAATTAAACTGTTCAATTGTGTATTCAACTTACCTAAATATTTTTATACAAAGTGGTTTACTTGAAAGCGCTCGCTTGTTAATTTTGAGTAGAGCACTTAAAGAATTCTTTTAACATCCAAATGTTCTGGCAAAATAATCAATCATTTCGCTGATACGAAATAAGTTATTATATACAGGGTGAACCATATCTTGGTTTCCCTCCTACTCGACAACTCCTTGACCACTATTAGTGAAGTAATATATAAGGTGGACTGTTCATATTGACGTACCTATTTGCGATTTCCTTATATATATTAGAAGAATTGGAACGATTGACGCTTGGCGCACTGTGCATTTTCTTCCAGATTAAACCACTTCCCAAATCTGCAATTATCGTTGGAGCGTCTATCTCTGCTCCAAAGGTGTTTTCCGTAAGCTAACCCCGTCCTGCAGAAAAGAGTAGAGAACAGTGGCGCCCACAATTCCCGATGTTGAATATTTATACAGGGTTCAATCTCGAAAGCTATTGATGAATCACGCCTTGCTCCACTGTAGCTTTGCTGGCTGTGGTTGAATATTCGTCAAATCTGCTACATGCTTTATTTGCTATTGAGCAATGAAAAATTTAAGTTTTATTTTATTGTAAATTATTGAAATCTGCAAGAATATTTATAAATTGTAATAGCATGCTTGCAATGTTTGAATTACACTTGATGTTGATATTCTGCAACGATATGTGATTTTAAATTACTTATTAAGCAATTGCAAGGATTTTCCAATTGTTTAAAAAAATATTAGAATAAATAGTACACTAGGGGAATAATTTCAAAGTAAGGAGTTCAATTGATTGATGTGGGTAACACTAGGAAATGTTTTTTAAAAATTAATGGTTTTGGGCCTTCTTTTAATGTGGCGTCTATGAGCAAAGCAGTTTACGAATCTTTAATGATATTCATTGTTTTTTGGTTGCCTATCTAGCAATTTGCACTCTTACTGAGTGCCTCTGTACTATATTCAAAATTAAATAGTCGTTTTTTTTGACGTCGAAGAAAGAAAATTATAAATCTAATATCAAAATACCAATGGTGCAGCCTGAATTTCTTGGTGAGATAAATCTCCACCTTTAGAGCTTGAAATCCATGGGAAAAATATTAAAAGTTAATAATGGAACCAAATGAGAATCACACTCGCAAAACTGTTGATGATCAGAGTTTGCGATTTGTATATCTATTTTGGTAAAATTCCCAAATCTTCTGCAGCTTTGAAAATATAATTATTTTATATTGCTGAAATCTAAACTGCATGAATCGAAAGATTTCAAATGGCAAAAAATCAATCCGTTTAAAAGCTGTAGCCCTTGAATAGGAACGTTTCTAAAACCACGCTAGCGGTTAACAACAAAATCAAAATTTAAAAAGATTTCCATTATTTACTATAGAACTTCTGTTGACTTTCATTAATGCACGGGGACTAATTTGTTTTGTAAATTGTAGTGGAAATTCATTCAATAAATAAATTGCTCTTAAACTGTATAATTTAATTCTTATAAAAGGCGATAAAAGGAATCAGATGGTTTAAGTCTAGTGATCTTGGGAATAAAGTATCCTATAACCCTTTTCAACTGATTGTAATGTGATGTTTCGGATCAAGCAGTATTTATTAATTAAATTGTTTTTAGCAATCCTTCCATTGCTGGTTAATTTAATAATATTCATTTAAGCGCTTCCTTTTTTAAATAATTTATTTATTCAGATTGAATTTATTTCGCTATAGCATATAGATATTTTAGTCATCGTATTACTGAAGCTTTTTAGCAACATGTTGGCATTGATTATAATTCTGTTAAATTATTTTTAAAAGTAAAAACCCTTATAGACTCGTTTCTTGCAACAAAAGCGATTTGAGTGGGTATTAGCTAACGATAAATACTAGCCACGACTAAGGAAAATTCGGTGTGTTAATGAAAATTGAGACCTGTATCTTAATCAAAATCATCAAATTTTATGAAGTGATAATTTAGTTACCTGAAGACAATTTAACGTGTAGTTTATGTTTAAAAATGATAAACTAGTAACCGGTTTCTGTAATTACCGAAAATAAATGGGGTTTTCTTTCATTGAAAATATATTACCTTTATCGAATATTTGAGTCTCTCGATTCTGCTTAGCCCCTTCCACTCCAGGCTATTTAGCGTTGAGTATGGGGTAATATACCAGGTCATCATGTTTTTAACTTTTGATTTTAATTTTCAATTTTTAACTATTTAATAGAGAAAGGTCATGTAATTTAGTTATTGAAAGAATAATTAATGAAAAAGCCATTTTTTTATTGAAAAATCATATTAATAGTATAACAGAATATCCACATCTGGATGTATTGATATTCCAAAATATCCACTATTGGATATCTGAAATTTATTATAACAAACTAATATCACACTTTTCACAATACTTCAATAGAAGAAAAACGAAACTGTGCAAAAAATTTATTACATAGACGCAAAGAAGGTACAAATCCTACACAAACAGAGACAAAAATTGAAATACAAATTTGATATTTCTAAAAGTGTTCCAATGAACATAGTCCGGGTTTATCAGTACAGTCAAGGCACGTTTTTTGTATTAATTTTCTTAAACCCTGTCTCTTACATATAACACACTTTTCGCAAGACACTTTTTTTACCAATTTCTCTTCGAAAATCAACTGTTGCATGCAAAGTTGAATATTTTGGCTGATCCATTTTAAATACTATTCCATCTAACACAACTTATAACTGACCAAACTTATTCATTGAAAGTGACTCTTTTACCGTGTGTAAAAATTTAATTTTTATATGTCCTACCAGGTTTACACTCCAAGTATAACCATTTTAACCATATTTGCACTCAGAAATATTTAGTAAATAGATATTCCTATTTGGATACAATGATATATTCACGCATACCTAAAAATAATTAATAAAAATTCGAGGATACAGACTTTTGTTGTAACAAAACTTTTGGAAGAAATTGCTGGAACATTATTTTATTGTAAACTACGTTCTAGGCGATATATTTTAACGATACCGTTCTAACGATGTGAAACTTAAATTTTTATTGCAACTTTGGATCATCAATAAATCAAGAGATAGTCGATTAGTTCACATTATTTTTGAAAATATAGTTTACTAAATGTGGTAAAAGTTAGAATGCATCGGTGTAATGCGAAATTGACCAGGTGCCGTTATCGAAATATTTTATCAATGATTGTTAGCCATCAAGATTGATCGAAAATTTAAATACGTCAAAGCAAAACTCAAACTAAATTGTAAAACTTGATGTCAAAAGAAAACGGTTTCGTTGGACACGTTTAAATTAATATGGTTTCGCTAAAATTTCAATAAAATACGAGGGTGGTCTGAAAACTAAGGTAAGTAGTACAAAAGAAGGTACTTTATTGAAGTATTTTACATTTATTCTTCGACATAATCATCTTTTAACTGGATGCACTTGTTCCAACAATGTTCGTCATTTAGTGCCTTCACTATAATAGGACGAATCAAACGCCTCAAAATAATCATTTGTTTCTACAATCACTTCCTCATTAGAGGAATATCTCTTTCCACCTAGCTATTTTTTCAAGTTTGGAAACCAGAAAAAGTCAGATGGAGCTAAATCTGGTCTGTAAGGTGCATGACGAAGTATTTTGAATCGTAATTCAACTAATTTTGCTGTGATAATGTCTGATGAGTGAGCCAGTGCATTGTCATGATGAAACAACACTTTCTTTCTTGCCAAATGCGGTCATTTTTTCTTTAATTTTTCAATCAGCTGGTCCAATAACGACGCATAGTACTTGCCTGTGATTGTTTTGCCCTTTTGCAGATAATCTAAAGATAACATCACGAGAATCCCAAAATGTAGTGGCCATATCCTTGTTAGCTGATGGAACCACGTTTGCTTCCTTTGGTGCACTGCAATCGGCTTCTATCCATTGTTTGAATTGAATTTTTATTTCGAGGGTATAGTGGTGTATCCACGTTTCGTCAAAGGTAATAAATCGACGCAAAAATTCGGTGGGATCATGCTTAAAAATGGTCAAACAGTATTCAGAAGTTATTATGCACATTCGTTTCTGGTCGCGAGCTAGCAGACGCAGCACCCATCTTGCTGACAGCTTTCTCATACCCAAGTGTTCATGTAAGATATGACCAACACGTTCTTTAGATGCACCAATAGTGTCTGATATCACACGCACCTTTAATTGACGATCATTTATAACAAGATCATGAACTTTGGTGATCATTTCATCAGTGGTAGTCTCTTTCAGACGTCTTGATCTTGTTTCATCTTCAGTACTCGTACGGCCACGGTTAAATTTATCCACCCAGAAATAAACAGTTTTAAATGATGGCTCAGATTCGCCGTGAACATTATCTAACTCTATTTCAATTTCTTTGGGTTTTTTCATGGCGATATGAAAGTGTTTAATCACAGCACGAAATTATCTTTTGTTCATATTCACAAAATAACGCCAACACATTTATTTTAAACAATTGTAAGAGGACGCAACGTATTGGGCTGAAACTTTGACATCTACCAGATAACATTATGATAGATTTGATAAATGATACACATGCGTAGATTATGACACCATCTCTATGTTAGTTACCCTACTAAGCAGACCGCTATCGTATAATAACTGTCAATGATTTTAGTTTTAGATCTTTAGCTTTTCTTGAGAATGGTAAAAAAAGTAGTTGACAATGTAACTTTGCGTGCCCTTCAAAATATTTCCTTCTATTTCTTCGCTATAAAAAATGGCGCCAAACTATATTTTATCAAGCCGACTCCGACTAGTCTAGTAGTTAGCATATTTGCCTATACATCCAAGGAATGCGGGTTCAAACCCGATCGAGGTCGGTGAATTTTTCAGCAAAGAACAATTTAGAAAACATCTTATCCTTCTTGGATAGGGAAGTAAAAATCGTAGGTCCCGCGTCAATGTGATGTCTGGCACATTGAAAATCCCTACTTGCGGTGGAACTCTTCCAGATTCGGCAAAATTTTGTAGGCATGGCGAAATGACTATATAACAGTTCTAGTCCAAGAGGGCCAATGAAATTTCCGTATCCCGAAGTCTCAGCCGTCAAACAAACAAGCAAACAAACAAACAATACTTTATCTGTTTGCGATCAAAATGAGGTCATTATGAAACGCATTTGAGTTTCATAATGCCTTTTTAACACAGAATATATTAATTTTCAAGGTTGGTAAACTTAACAATTAAACCTATTAAATATCAAAATTACATAGAAAATTGACAAAACTTTCATCTACAAATACCAAAAACGATAAAATAGTATAAAAACTCGTTCCATAAGATGTTTTGTTACAATCGTGTCATAAAAACATGTCTTATAAAGCTTGTTTTTTACAATAGTATTTCGTAACGAATTAAATTAAAATTGTTGAACTTGTGTGATACCTTATTAACAATAGCAATGGCATATTACAGTAGATAAATTTGGAAAAATCAAATTATGGGCTGCGAAGACGACAGAAAATCTCCGTAACTGGGCATATTTGGTATTATAGGTCTATCACTGTGTATTGCTTTAATGGATTTCTCATTCTGGTAAACAGGAAAACATAAAGCTGCCCATGCTCAAAACAATTTTCTCCCAAATCAACACCGAAAACACTAAAAGACTGGCATTGTGCCTTATTTATGATCATGGCGAAATAGGTCCGAGTTGGAAACTGGATTTGCCTAAACTGGAACGGGACTTCGGGAAAAAATAATTAGAGTTTTATAGATAAACCTTATTTCACCAGTTGATTCATTCGTTGGAATGACAGTTTCTGTCATTGGTTGAGATAATATAGTCACTTGTAGCCGTATTCCGTTTTAAAAAATTGGAGAATTGCGGTTACGTAACCGAATGACGAGTACGTCATCTTTAATTATTAATTTGTGTGGTATTATACGGGGAGGAGACAATGAATTTAAAAATTCAGCAGAATAGTGCACAGTATCTTCTAAATATACAACAATACCAATGGAAGAATATCGTTTACTATTTGAAAAAATTTATACCACTTGCTTCATTCACCATAGTGTTTTCCGGTGTAACCATTCCCTAGTTTTCCCATGTATATTCGTGATATCAACGTATACATTATATATTAATTTTTTAAAGGTAAAACGCTTTTCCTCAAGGTTATGTAATATTTAAAATTGTGAAAGTTGTATTCAAAGAGCTATCTCAACCTCTTAAGATGGATTTGAAAAATGTTTGAGTCAGTTCTCTTTTCGATTTTAAGATTCGAATATCAGGCGAAAATGATGTGACATTTAAATAAACCATGATGAAATCATTAAGGATGGCCGGAAACTTTGACGGATATAAATGTTAAGCATTTTTATCTACCGTGACAATGAATGGACTTTCTCTTAATTGTATTTAATAATACTTGTTGTTTAGACAGGTACCTTTATACTACATATGTTAAGTATTAATTAGATTACACTCTCTTTCATTCTCAATTAGGAATGATATCATTTCAAAGAGGATGGAATTAATCATAGCGTATCCTTCTATACCCTATTCGCTTACTTACCTGCATTATGATCACACAGCATACAAAACATGCAACACGTCGCTACAGGTTTGAACCTTTTTAATTCTTAAATTAGGTAATTTTTAATGAATTTGCTGATATATCCCAGCCACGGTTTTTGTACAAATGTAAAAACCGCAAATATTGCATTTTAATCCTTCATGTTTTGGAGAAAATATTTAGAAAGCCGACCTGAAAGCAACATATGTAGCAAAACTATGTTGAACGAACTTGTAGGGTTACTGATTTTCTTTAAAAAGTCTGTGATGGTATTGATCTATCTTGAATACTTTTTAGATGTAACGGTTTTTACGTACTGGAAGACGAAAAACCATTTGTTTTTAAATTAAAAATAATTCTCAAGAACCACTAAAGGTACAAAGTGCTATCTCTAACTTTTTTGTCGAACATGATAAACTCTTTAAACTGCTAATAACCTTTTTAGTACATCTTTTTCTTGTTGATTTTCACAAAAACGTAAAAAACACTATTCTACTACTCTAACTGAAACACACCAATGTTCGCTATGTATGAGGTGCGATGTAAGAAAAACGGGACTGTTCCGAATAATCATTGTACGTACGTAATTAGCTACCCGCGATGTTATCACATTCAAAGTAGTTCCCTTCAGCATTCACACACTTCTGAATTCGTTACTGCTATTGCTAGTAATATTTTTGGGATTCAGGTTTTAGAAAACGCCTCAGGAGCGTTTCCATTTCCGCCTGAACATCTTTAACAGAGGAAAAATGAGTTTTCTTAATGCAAGGCCTAACTTTAGGAAATAGAACAAGCCACAGAGAGCCAAATTAGGCGAATAAGGCGAATGCTCTACCACAGTAATGTTTTTGCTGGCTAGAAACTGCTTTACAGATATGGCCTTGTGAGCAGCTGCATTGTTCTCGTGCGACAGACATTTATTGCTCCACAATTGTCTCCTTTTTATCCTAATCTTTTCATCAAGTCTTTTCAACAACATTTCGTTGAATTTGGATCTTGACATACGAGTTGTTTTGGTCTTGGAGATTCTGAACACTTTTACTGCATCGACTGGTGCTTAGTTTCCAGGTCGTAGATAAAAATTCATTTTTCGTCACAAGCAACAACAGACTCCAAGAAATTGGTCTCATTTCTGATGCGTTCTAGCGTGTCCACGCACACGTATTTATGGTGCTGTTTTTGGTCTTCGGATAGAATTTTTCGAATAATCTTTGCATAAACTTTCGTCATGTTCAATTACATAGTTAAAATGCGCCGAACGGCTTTCATATTCAAGTTAACCACCTCAGCTACTGCACCAACATTCAATCGTCGGTCACCTCTGATCACATCACGAACTTTGGCGCGTCGAACGTTAATCATCTTCCAGACTGTCCCTTCCCTCCAAAAACTGTTTATGCCATTCAAATATGCGTGTAGTAGACAATTGATTATCTCCATAAGTCTCTGTTAATACTTGGATAGTTTCTGTGGCCGATTTCTTAAGTTTCACAAGAAATTTAATATTGATTCTTTGTTTACTTTTCACACTAGGCATTTTACTGGCAAAACGCAGTTGCACGTATTCACTCATTGACGTAATGGTCGCAACTGGCGCAACCAATCGAGTCTAAACTCGCAGCACGCATACAGGAGGGGTGTAACATGATGTCGCCGAAACAGATGTTGCCAATTCCACTCTATTTTTAAGTTATGTATCACAATTCGTATCTTTTATTATTGACTTTAGAGAAAAACTTCTAGTATAAAAGTTACTTCTATTGACAACCTTTATAAAATAAAATTTCTTTCATTTGCATATGGCATTGGATTTTTCCGAATCAGCATCCAACATTAGTTTTTAAATGGAATGCCATATATATTATATTATTTTTGAATTAAAAATCGAATTCTAGGCTAATATTGTTGTAGATACTATTGACCTAAATGTGATAGCATGGAAAAACAACAACAGAAACAAAACAAAATCCTGACAAATATTACTCGGATCTTTATCTTCATCAATTAAAGTGATTCATAAGTTGTTTAACGATTTTCTTTGTGATCGTACGAGCGGTTGCATGGCAGGCCAAAATATGCCCGTACACCAAAAATGATAACAAAGAGTATGGTATTGTGCTGGCAAATCGTTGTGTGAAGATGCGCGAGATTGCGCGGGTTTTAAAGTTGTCGATTGGTACAGTAGTTTCAATTTTACATCGTGAGTTAGATATGAAAAAACTTTCTGCAAGATGGTTGCCGCCCTTGTTAACAGTTGACCAAAAGAGTAATTATTGAACGGCTTCGGAGTGTTGTTTGAAATTGGTCAAGTGTAATGCATCTGAATTTTTACGTCGATTTATTACTGTTGTTGAGACTTGCATCCACCACTATACTCCGTGGAACCAAAAATAAATCGAAGCAATAGGTAGAAGTTGGTTCAAGTACAATGAAGAAGGCAAAGATGGTGTCATCGGTAACTGTTTTTTGGGATGGTAGCGGAACAATTTTCATTAACTACGTTCAAAAAGTTAGCACAATGACAGGAGAAGATTATTTATTGTTGTTGGACCAGTTGAATTGAAAAATCACAGATAATCGGGTGCATTTGGCATGTGCACAAGCACATTCTTCAAAATACGTCAATTGCATTTCGAAATGCTTGCACATGTCCAATATTCATCCGGCTATCTCTTTTACTATTTGTTACTCCTAAGTAGAAGCGTATTCTTTGATAAATCTTAATTTACCGAAGGCATTAAATCTTTTGAATATCATTGGAATAACTGTATTGTGTTCGAGGGGATTATGTTGAAAAATAAAATGTTGTTACACTGAAGAAACATCTGTTTGTTGTATTCTTACCTGACTCATTGAACTACCCCTGTATGTTATTTATTTGATCGGAAACATGTTTACAAACGCTTTTATTATGAGATGAACAAATTCTTATTTTATTCTCCTTTAATCGAACATTGGAAATGTAATTATCTATAAATTTAGAATAATCTTATTAAAGCGTTATAGGTACATAATATGCATCTATATTATATAATAATGCTGGCCATAACATCAGCGTAAATAAAGTCAATAACAATATTATGAAATTAAAAATGAGAAAATTAAAACACAATTGTAATTTATAATTATGTGCATGTAAATGTATTTTCAATGGGTTTAATTTTGAAATTACGAAGAGCGGTCATTTAAATGGCTGTTTTTCTTTGACATCATATGCAAAATGCATAACTTTAATCAAACTTTTAATTTTAATTTTAAATCAATAAATCATTTATTTTAACCAAAGTTTACTTAATCAAAAATGTAATTTGTTTCACATATTTAGTTTAATAAAATTATAACAGATTGATTTCCTTTTGGCACTGAAGCTTCGAGTCCTTGGAACGTGCCGTGTGTTCTTACCTAAACCTCATTGTAACGTAATAGATTTTATGTTGTTATTATTTGAGATTATAAATAGGCTTATTGCTAAAGTTGTTTACACCTACATAGTACGCTGTTAGTTTTTATTGTGAAAGTGATCAATTATTATCAGGTAATAAATTATTTTGAGCACTTACTGGATGTTTAAATTATTTAACTAAAATTCTCCTTAATCTGGAATACTTTCATTACTTTTTGTTTTATTTCTATCTTTTATGAACTGCTCTGTTCATTATTTGGCATTTATTTTTTTTAAATTACGTAATAAAAGTATTTTAAATACTTTATAATTTATTAACGTGATCAGGCAAATAAAATATTTTATTCTAGAAACTTAGATTGTTCTATTTTAAATATGCTTCTCTGATGTATGGCATCTAAACCGAATAAAATAATTAAATTTAATGATTGTCATAAATAAATTACAATATTTTATATTTTCTTTCATTAAATAGTAATTATATTACTGTTTTTTGTTCTAGAAAAAGATGACAATTTTATTTACCAGAAATAATAAATAACACTCAAGTGCTCCTAAATAAACATGTAATTTAAAACGAGTATTAAATTAAATTATATTGATCTTAAGATTCTTGAACATCCCCAAATTATTAATATTAAATTGTAACACAGTCGTTCAATCATTTTTCCATTCTTAGAGATCTTTATTTGAATAAAACTAAAATTAAAGCATACACGATAATAGAGATTCAAAGCTTGGTAATTTATTGTTATAGCAGCGAGATGGCAGCACTTTGGACATATAGTAACTGAGTATATACCTTAGGTAGGTGTCTACAATTAGCGAGATAGGGTTTTCCGTAAACGATGTTACTGTGAAGACATTTTCCATTTATTGCGGTGTTTACACGAAGTTACAACTGAATAATTTAAATTTCATCCAAAAATAGTAGTATCAAAGAATACATTTATTATTTGGTAGTACCTATTTAAATATTTTATCCTTGTTCATGATGGAATTCTGTAGTTATTATGGTTCTTTAAGAAATCGTAAAAATAATTTGGATTTAAGTTATTTTCGGATTCCGGTTAAGCAATCCAAAAGCGCTTGTGGTTAAATAATTTTGAAAACAAATATAGTATTATCGGATAGTCCGATGTTCAATTGCATGAAAAAAATATGTTCTATGCATATTAAATCCACTTATTTTATTAATTCTTGTAAACATCGACTTACAAATGACAGGATACCTTTGCATTGTAAAAGTGATGGCATTTTAATGACAGCTTTGAACGTGTCTACCTAAATTTTAATGAAAATAAAATTTTTTAAAAAATGTTCAGCATATTTTTATTTCTGTACTAAAAAATTTAACAAGCTTGTACTTATTTAAGTATACAATTATTTGGGCTATTTGTGGTAATGTTAATTAATTCATCAATCGCTTGTTTCTGCGGAAACGCACTTTCTCAGTTAAACATACCTATATGTAGCTATTTGCATATTAAGAAAACAGATTTTATCGAGACCGACATTTGCAACCTTGCAATGCTAACTTCCAAAAGTTCAAAGTCGGCAAATATGCACATAATTCTTTCTACGAGTTTAACTATAATCAAAACTCAAAGTGTAAATCGAAAAATTTAAAGAACACAAGAATTGTAGCCAGTGATCGCATGTCAATGGTTGCAGCAGTGGTAAAATCGGATATAAGTTTTAGAACGATTTTATCCGCATTTCTAAGTACTTAGATTTACTTGATTTACTGCCTGGATATACGAGGCATGAAACGCTTTTATAGTTAAATGAATTCATTTTCATATTTTGAAGTAGTCCCTACAAAGTTCAACGCAATTCTTCCAGTTATGTTCAAAGACGATATTCTGATAGAAAAATTACTTTCGTTTGGTGTACAAAACATGCTGTTAAAATTGCCTCGGATTGATCACCTATCTCACTTTACCTGCGATCTACTTGAAATCCGGTCACCCTTATACAGTACAGTAATTCTATAATAATTACCGGGAATGCATTTTTAGTCGCGTGATTTTTAAAGCTTTTGAGATGGTTTCGTAAAAAAGCACTAAATTTCTGTCACTCTTTCTTGTTTTATCTTCATAGGGATTGATAGAGATGTCCACACTATCCAAAAAAAGAAAGCAAGGCACGTCTTACTACAAATACAAAGATGGATTAAAATTCTTGCGATTGAAGAGTTTTTCTGAAAACACATATCTCACATGAAATGTAAAATTGCCGATAATCAAAAAGATTACGTGCAAATTTTTAAACGAATTTAAATGAAACCAAAACGTGTACGTGTTTTAATCGGCATCGAATTCTTTCATAAACGTGGTAAACCATAGAGTAAAGATGAAAAGGAGTTTGCATTGACATTGAACTATACATTGTCATCTCTATGTTTTTTAAGGGCTGTACTAAAATTCACTCTTTTCGGCTCATTCGACTAATATTTTGTGGATTAGATTATATCAGCTTTCTACCAGAACAAAAACTGAAGTACTAAATAATTTGGTACACAAAGTTCAACATGCGTCAGATGAAGAACGATAGTGCGTATCGATATGCGACGAAATGAGTCTACAAAGGCTTTCTGGGACATACGAGGGTTGCCTTTTAAGTAGTTACAAAAACTAGGAAAGAAAACAAATTTTGTGGAACAAACTGTTTTATTGTTTTTCAAAATATTCACCTTTAA
>JAHWXV010359402.1:0-14579 GCA_024586415.1 Phrixothrix hirtus | reverse complement strand
TTAATAGTAATGCAACCGTATAAAATACATACCTTAATCAACACGAGAAATTTTATTTTCCTTTATAGTGAACCTCGGATATAGTGAACCAATCTTAATGAATTTTCAAAGTTCACTATATCCGGACTACACTGTATTTGCAAATTTAGGCCCGCTTTATTCTTTCAACCACAAAATTAATTAAGTTCTGGCATTAAAAACGGAGTTAAGACAATTATCAGCCTTCATAAATAAATTCGCCATAATGGTTTTCCTTCAACTTTTTTAAGAAAATTAATTTTTACACGCTTAGATTTTAATACGAGAATCGGCGAGGATCACGGCGATTGAATGTGCGCCAGGCAGTTCGGGTTCCAGTCTCAGTGTGAGCCGAGTTTCGTTGTGGTGGGATTACGCTTGCGTGTTTTGTGATCATTCCAAATGGCTATGTCTATAGAAAATCCCGCTAAATGGGAAGTGAGTTCGCTTTCTCAATGCACAAAATGCAAGCCTATCGAAATTTATAGGCAAATTAAGCAAGTTTATGGTGAAAATATAATAAACGGGTTTTTAATGAGAAAATTGTGCATAATGTTTAACTAAAGAAGAACAAGTGTGCACGATAAAGAACGGAGTGGAAGGCCATCACTTATTTCTTCGGGCATCCTCCTTAAAATACTAAGTGGCACCAAGTGCTTTCTAGTTGTTTCCGAAATTGAAGGAGTTTTTAGGTAGAAAACAGTTTGACAACGACGAAGACCTCAAAGAAGGAGTAGCACTATGGATCCGATCTTTCACGCTGAAAAATACAACATCGGTTATCGAAAAATTGGTTACACAATACAAGTGCCTTGACAGCTACGGTGATTACATCGAAAAATAGATCAAGGTGCTGCGAGGTTGTAAATAAAGTTTTGTGATGGTATCTTATGTTTTTCTTAGTTATAGCAAAACGTTCTTTACTTTCTGGACGAGCCTCGTACTATTTCAAATAATTCTTCTAATATTGTTCTCTATAAAAATTTATCTTATATTTGTGGGTTAACGCATTTATTGCGAAATCTTTTTTCGGACATCCCTATATTTAATATTACTTTTAAAGATTCCACTCCAAAAATGTAATGAATGGCTCCACCAGAGTAAAATCAATATTATTTTGTTAACATACATTCTTTTGGATCGTGTCGTATCAATTTTCGAGAATATCTGTCTATTAATTTATGTATGTATGAGAGCTATTTAAAATAAACATCTTGTATTAGTTTCGCTAGAATGAAAAAAGGAATTTTCTTGTTTTCATTAAGCATTGTTTTCTTTTTGTAAAAGCAATAACAGATACAGAAAAGAGATTTGACAAACATTATCCTAAGTTTACTTCATCAACTAAAATTACTTGCATATTGTTTAATGATTTTCGTACTAGTTGTATGCGCGTTCGCGATGTTGAGCAGCTTGGCAGGCCAAAAGTTGCCCGTACACCAGAAATGATAACAGAAGTACTTGATATTGTGTTGACAAATTGTGGAGTGAAGGTGTTTGACTGGTACAGTGTTGTCAATTTTAAATGATTGGGATATGAAGAAGTGTTTTGGAGAATGGGCGCCAAAAACGTAATAATTCAACAAATTCGGAGTATTGTTTGAAACCGTTTAAGCGTAATATATCTGAATCTTCGCTTCTATTTATTACTGTTGAACACTATTATACTCGGAAACCAAAAATTAATCGAAACAATGGGTAGAAGACGGTTCAAGTGCGCTAAAGAAGGCAAAACTGGTGACATGGGCTGGTACAGCTATGGCAACTACTTTTTGGGATACTTGCGGAATAATTTTCAGTGAGTTACTTAAAAAAGGTAGAACAATAACAGAAGAATATAATTCATTGTTCTGGACCAGTTGTATAACAAACTTGGCTCAGAAAAAATTTAGTTTCACCCATTCTTTGGCCATTGCAATTGCAAACATAAATTAATTACATTCTAAAATGCTTTTACATGCCACATATTCATCCAACGCGAACCTTTCTGGTTTCCCGGTAAGAAATTTTCAGTCAATGGAGACGTGTTCGCCAAAGTAGACGCAGACTTTGATAAGTTTTATTTTACTGAAGGCAATAAACGTCGTGAATATCACCAGAATAAGAGTATTGAGTAGGAGGTGACTTTGACTAAAACTAACCTTGTTTTTACAGCGAAAAAGAACTGACTGTTTCAATTTTAGCTGATTTATTGGACTATCCTCGAGCTCTAAGGTTATCTTTTCTTTAACTTTTTATTAGGTGGTTAAGCTATAGTATACAAGTTATAAATGCCAATACCGTTATCCATACATAGCAATTGCTGATAATTAGTTGAATACATCTTTTACATTTAATTGTGGTTATTCTGCCATTCGCAACTGTAAGACTAAAATATTATCAAGGTATTGGTTCTAACGTGACAGTGTTGACGGAAAATATGTTTTACGGCGTTTAGGAAAGTAAGGCTTGAAGGCAGCTTATTGCGTTAAATATGATGTTTGCAATTGTTTCTTGATTTCTAATAGTATGCGTTTAAAAATGTCTTTTGGTTTAGTAAAGGGTATACTACTGTCTGCCTTAGAAGCTGTGATGTTATCATGTATTTCACATGATTAGAATATGGTAAAGTTGCGATACTAAGTTTTCATAGCTATTTTTATGGTTATGGAAACTGTAATTTAATTAATCAAATTGATTAAGCGAGAAATGTTTCATTAAAAGCTAAAAAATTAAACAAGTATTTTCTGGTTTATCACTATTTGTAAATTAAAGCGTCAAATTTGATAGATGTTTCTTTTGTAAGTTAAAAAATGACTATAAGGCGTAGTTAATTAAGTCAAATAAAATCATGCATTAATGCAGGTGTATGTGGGGCATTTAATGGAAACTCAGCGACCTACAACTAGTTCAGAGAGGAAAGATGTTACACACATATTTACACAGTTTTCTTGGGAGCTCTACTGCAACTGTTCTATAATAAAGGCAGCAGCTGGTAGGGTTGTTTTAAATATAGTCGTTCTAACAATTTAATAAGTTCACCATATTTCAATGGTAAAAACTCAATACTATATTTGCAGAACGAGTTCAACAGCGATTAATAAAGACTATAATGGTTCAACATGCCACTTATTATATAAAAACATTTTTGCAATTATTATTAAGGAATGCTAACTTATCGTATGTAGTGGATGTGTTGATAACGTCGATATATCACGAGAATCTGCAGTGCGTTTGATGGCATCGAAATTATGGAAAACATTATATTGTTATTTATAAAATTACAAATTTTGACACTGTTGTATTTGGTACTTTGGGTCGTTTATTGCACATTAAATATAAAAAGAGTTACCGTAGCAATTTTATCATAATGTTATATACTTTGCTAGAGTTTTACGATGTAAGAGATAATTAACCCCTTACCATAATAATTTATCTAGTACACTTTGAAGCATTTTAGTACCCTAAAATATTTTATTTTAATCATCCTCATACAGGAATCTTATTTATTTATTTTGCAGTGGTGATGCAGGAGAGCTTTTTCCTTATCCGAATAAAATTAATGATTTTTAATGAAAATTCATTGCTAGGCAATTATACTAAACAAATCGACGAATTCGTACGACGTAATTTTACCATACCTACTAGAATTTTAGCGAAATTGCAGCAGTTCCATCGCCAATGGAGATTTTTAACGTGCCAAACATCACACTAACACGTGACCTACAATTTTCTTTTCTTATCCGTGAAGAAGGCATATTTTGAATCCGCGTTCCTTGGACGTAGAGACAAACATGCTAATCACTGCACCAATCGACACCGATCAATTATTACTACTATCGTTGGTTTTAACTTTTAACCGTTGTCATAGTGACAAATATTTACTATACAACGAATTGAATTTTCTTAATAATTTTTGAGCCTAAACAGTTAAGAACAATTTTATATTTACGTAAAGCTATTGTCCAACAGGTTCAATTAAAAATTTATTGAACTTAAAAGTTAATAGTTTCTATTATGTTATTTATGAAACAGGTAAATTCAATATTGGATTCGAAAGCTTAATCTTTAACTTGTTATTGTCTCTCATTGTGGGATTGCTTCTTACAGAACAGCCTTTACGATATATTTAAAACTACGAGAACTGTCCAGTAACAAATGATCCATTTTTTTGAAATACATATCTTTATTATCGTTCAACTGCTGATGGTATTTTTAAAGTAGTCCCCATTGCTTGCAATACACTTATACAAGCGTTTCTGTCGTCCTTTGAAAACGTGCTGGAAACCATACTTGGAAAGATTTTCAGAGTCTCTTCCACATTTCTTATCTTTCATTGTTCTGGGTACTGAAATGCCTTTCATGAAGGTATTTTTGTTCCTCAGAGAAAAGAAAAAAGTCATAAGGGGCAAATTTTGGGCTGTAACATCCACGCTGTTATGTGCAAATGCCGTTGTTTTTTGCTGATAGGGTCTTCAAAAATTTTAGTACATTTTTGTGATACTATCTTGTTGCAGTTACAGTTATGGTTACTCGATGGGTTGGTATCGGCTGCAAACGGACTGAAACAAATACAATCGTTATTATATAATGTACAAGGCATTTTTGCCAACTTTTTAGCATAAGAACAGAATTCTAGCAGGCTATCATGAAAATTGTGACACTATGATAGTTCATTGTTGTTGAAAATTCGTTTAATTTAAACTGTAATATTAATTCCTCACATACTAGCTAATTCACTACTGCATCAGTAGGTATTATAATTCATTTATGTCTAATATTCAAACTTTCGTATAATATTAGATAAATATTTGTTTCTAGCATTAAAAGTTAAAACATCGCAAATTTTCAATTAAGGGGTATTATTCGGTTGTGTGTAAGCAAAACGCTTGATAGTGCATAACTGAAGCTCGATAGTATCCTTTAGTCGATTTGCAATCGTTATGTGGAGACGTAAAATTAATAAAAATAAAAATGCCTGTGTTTCTAAAACCTCGTGGCAGTAAATAAATAATAAAAGGGAATAAAATATATTCCTTGTGTACTCAATTATTCTAGTTAGAGTAAAATAATCGTATAGATGACAAACAAGTTAAATAGATTACATAAGTGATCGCAAATCGAACGACCATGATGATATTGGTAGCTATACTTTAATTAATTATTTGTTTGCTTTATTCTAAAAATAACATTTAAAGTTGGAATTCTACCTATAAGGTAGAATTCCACTGACTATAAGTCAGTTCGACTTGCTGCACTGCGCGGGTGTGGTGCAGATTAGCTGTTTTCTATTAAATATAGTATGAAAATTAGGAAAATTACAAAATATTGTACCTTTTTGGTAAAAGGAAAACCACTCATATGCACTGCACTGGTGTAATGCAGCAAGTCGAACTCGCTATTAGTTTCAAGAAGTAAGCTACAATATGTTGTGCATAAATTATGTACTTTGAAATTTTTAAAGCACTTGGAACATCGTCACCATGTCACTGCTTTAATGATAATTAGGTAAAGTACATATAGAAAACACAAAAGGATAATTGATTTTATTTATTATACATAGGGTTTATTTTATGGCAAGAATTATATATAAATCTAAATAAACAATTCCACGTTGGGCGCGATATGAAGCATTGTTTAATCTAGAAATAGGGTTACTTTAATTTAATTGTAATCGTAAAATATTTATACAAGAAATAATCTATTTTTTCGATTACTTAATTACTACTTAGATTAGCTTAGATTAGATAGTTTTCAATTTTAAGCTGAAGCAGTTCTATAAGATAAAATGCCGTTTGATCGTTTATAAATTTGTGAATAGAACTCTGAAGTCGATTTTTAGAGTGAAAGATTGGTCAAAATCGAAATTTCCAGAGTTATGACCTTTACGATTAGTTAACAGCTTATTAGTTGTACTAACGGTCTAAAAGATTTAACTGTTTTCAAATTTCGGGTCCTAACAGCAGTTTTACTTTGGACGGAACTCCTGATAATCTTTACAAAATTTGACTATCCCAAATTGATAAATTTATTGCTTGATCGTATTACGTACAAGTGTAGTTCAGTAAATGAGCTGAAATGTAACAAGCGGATGTAGTTTCATTGTAAAAGTATTTTATTTTTTAACATGGATTCCTAGGCACCTATTCTAACGATAATCAAGACGTTTAATGCCTTTAGTAAAATCAGATCTATTAGAGTCTGCAAACTACGAGACTACGTCGAGGATAGTTTTGCATTGTATGAAAATTTCTTGCCGACAAGTCAAGTTTTCATGTTTGGGAGTAAGAAAAAGTCAAAAGGGGCCAATTCGGGTGAGTGTGGGGCATGTGGAAGCATTTAGAAATGCAATTGATGTAGTTTTTTTGCAGTTAAAATACCTGAAGCATGTTTTGATGCATTATCGTGGAGCAAGAAAGTTGTTTTCTTTGCAAAATATGGCCAGTCTCCATTAATTTTGTCATTGAACTCGTCCAACAACGGTAAATTCTATTCTTATGTTATTGTTCAACCTTTTTGATGGTAGTTAATAAAAATTATTCCGCCAGCATCCCAAAAAGTAGTTGTCATGTATTTATCAGCCGATGGCACCGCTTCTGCCTTCTTTGGTGCTCTTCAACTATCTTCTATCCATTGTCTCGTTTCATTTTAGGCATCTAGGGTATAGTGGTGTGTCCAAATCTAGCCTACAACCCTATTCATATAACGGGTTATTATGTACGGCAGCTAGCTTTGAGACTCATCAGGAGGATGCGTAAATTTTCACATCAGTAGCATTCAATTATTTGTGGTTTTGGGTACCACACGTCAGAATTTCGTTAGAAGAGATTTATATTGAAAAATTGTAACCGTTATATTTTACGTGCGTTTAAAGTTACATAAATTGTCACTCGAAAGAAAATAAGTTGCAATAAGAATTTAAATAAAAATGGATTACTTGTATATTGAATAGAATAAAATAATTTTTAATGGAAATGCATCTTATTTCAATACTTAAGGTTTTGAATATTTAAATAATAATTGAGGTTGATCTTTGATTTCGTTGTTTTAACAAGAAAACTCAGATACGCCAATTGTTAGAAAACATTCATACAAAGTTACATTCATAAAAATCAGATGATTTCCAACAAGTAAAAGATACAAGGAGCTCTACTAACAAGAAAGTTCTGACTTATCCCTTGGAAGCTTAAATTAATTCTTCTACAAAACAAAAATATTCATTTAATATACTGTAAATAAATGACGTGATTAGAATTCGGTAAAAATAATTTCATATTCCTTGCAAAATGAAAATCTTACTATTACAGGTAATTAAATTAAATCAAACATTATTCCAGATTAACAGTATTTTTTTGTTGCAACCAATGTAGAATGGCATATTAGAATTTACTATAATTCGTGTCGTAGAATAATTACCAGCATGCATAACAAATAAAACAGATCAATGTTTCTTAATCATTCGGTATTTGACCTACTTATCGATGAAACGTCACATGGCTCACCGTGTGAATTGAAATTGGTAGGATCGGGTCCTAAACACATAATTTATGCACAAAAGAATTTGGACGTTGTAAATTACTTTTTGGAACTGAAACGAATTTTCCTTATTTAAACTTAAAGCTAAACCAAGAATGAAAGAGTATTAACTAAAGTATAGTTATCAACAAATTTGGCCGAACCAATTTGGGGTCATGGGCATGTTAATGCATTTAAATATTTAGAAAGCTATACAATTATTTCACAGTAAGAAGAAATAGTTGCATGCACAAGGAATATATTTCATGCAATTTTACTTATTTCTTTACTGCCGCGAGATTTTAAATAATTTAACGCCAGCATTTTTATAATTTACGTCTTCACATTCTGATTCTAAATCGGTCGAGGACATTCCTTGTTCTTCAGGTTTCCTTAGCACGGGGTTGTGCATAAACAAAAGATATTTTAATTGCAAATTTTCAACATTGTCACCTTTAATTCTTGAAACAAGTACTATTTATCTTTTGTATTATAAAGAAGTTTAAGTATAAGGCAAACTGAATTCTAATACTTAATTAATCTTCGGAGCGAACGTTAAAGTCTCATCTAGGGGAATAAAATGAAGCAAAAGTTCAGAAGTATTACGTTTAAATAGCTTCAAATAATATTCCAAAGCTGTTGAATGATTACGTTTTTGGTCCACTGTTAACAAACACGGTGCTCATCTTGCAGAAAGCCTTTCCACATCCGAATCACCATGTAAAATTGAAACCACTGTACTAATCGACAAATCTAAAGCCTCCACAATCTCACAAGTCTTCACTGGACGCTTTATCAACACAATATCAAGCATTTTTATTATTACCTCTGATGTACGGGCATTTTTTGGCTGAGTACCGTGAACTCTCGTACGATCACGACAAAAATCACTAACCATTTGTAAATCAATTTGGTTGGAGGGGAGACCAGATATTATTTGTCAAGCTTTTGTTTTGTTTCCGTTATTATTTCTCCACTCAGAAAATAATGTTTAATGAGAACGCAAAAATCACTTTTTTCCATCCTAGCGAAATTAATTCAAGTTGTTTGCTTTAGATGGTTGTCAAAGACAAACTAACCAACAGATGTACCTACAAATTGCTATCATTTGACGCCACGTAGATGAATGCATTTTAACAAAATAATATTGATTTTATTCTGGTGGAGACATCTCTTGCATTTTATCTGACTCATTTAATTAGTCTTGTATAGGTTAACACAGAGCAATGACTTTTATTTGTGTCGTTTTCATTCATAACACGTTTAGGTTAAAATAGCTTAGGCATTATTGTGTGAGATAGTTGTATATGTTTGAATAAATCGTACTCGATGTAAACATTAACAGCGTATTTCATAGATATTTACCAGGAATTTTAGAACTATGAACATATGAGTGAGATTGTTTTCCTTAGTTATCATTTTTATTTTTCTTGTGGTAAATTAGAACTTTATTCCTTACGTATATTGTTTGTGTCTATGTAGATATTATTGACTGATAGCCAATGAACTTATGACATAGCAAACTTAGAGATACTTATTATCGATCGCAACCATCATGTATCCACACCACTTCCCACTGTAGCTAGCCCATGTGCTCTCATCTTCACTAAATCTATATTTTAAGGATTGATTTAGTCATTATAAATAAATAAGGGAATATAGAAAATAAGTTAAAAAGTATTTAAATACTGTAAAATACTTGGGATTAAAAACAAAAAGTAAATTTTTTAACATTTTGTAAAGACACATGAAATTTGGTTGTAAATTGTTTGTATTAATTGCTCGAAATTATTTTTGTATGATATTCTTTCTACAACGGAATGGAAATTAGTTTTATCCTACTACTGTATTTCAGAATTGAAGCAAAAGCTATTCACAAGTTATCTATTCTATTTTCAACCGTGTGCTAGTTAATATTCCAGCATCTTGTTAATTAATATAATTCAGGAAAATATCTTTAAATAAATAATATAAAAAAATATGTCGCATTTGTATTAAAAGGAAATAACAAATTGTTTTTATTTCCAGGCAGTCAGCATTGTTTTGAGTTTCTCTCAATGTTATTGTAAGCTACCCTTAATGCTGCCTCCAGTATATTGTCCTTGCTTGTATCTTAAACAGAATTAAGGAACATAATAAATTGTAGGCATTCTTAGAGGCTGATTGTATAAGTTGTGCTGCCTTTGAAGTTGTTGTTTCTGCTCTCTTATTTAAATATCTCGTATACAGTGTACTTTGTATTACTAAGTATGCTTTACATTTAGAAACTGTAAATAATATATGACGAAAGGAGCGTAAAAAGCTATCATTATTAAACATATCGTTTTCCTAGGGGAGGCCTTACAAAACTGATAAATAAATCTATTTTCATTCGAAATTCTCTAAAATCAATTAAACATCTTCTATGATGTTCTTATTCTCAAAAATATTTTATAAAGCAACATGTAGTAACAATTTTCTGTTTATGTAGCAGGATACTTGATGTTCTAATTAAGACAGTGCATTCTCTGGGTGTATTTAATAATTGGCTAGATTAGCATACATTAGGAGGGTTAGTTATCACTTTTGGCTAAATGTATAGATATCTAATTATAAGTGCATGGCTAATCAATACAAAGCTGTCTTTTTTAAAATAATCACATCAAATAGTTAGTGACGTCAGGATGCTATAAAAAATCAGTTTTAGCAACATTTGAAATTTATAAGTATATAAAATGTTTTAAAAATTATTTCTTAAAAGATAACTTCGCAAAATGTGTTAGAAAATGTGAGTGTTCCGTCTCCTAAAGTATAAAAAATATTGGTCCAAATTTGATCTTAGATTACATGAAGCAGGCGTAGCTAATGCTCACCGTTGTGATATTTACACGAGTGGGAATCAATATTTCGGTAGGTGCGGTCATTACACCTACTTTCGAAATATTTCCCATGTTAGAATACATCAGTTAATACAGCTTCCGATACAATTAATGCATGGATGGACTTACATCCCATATTTCATTGTTCAACGAAATAACAGTTAACGCGGTTACATAGTAGTTAGTCGATGTTGCAAATTTGAATACATTTTCTTTTATACTAACAAAAGTTGATATTTTGAAATTAATTTGTAGGTAAAAAAACTGTGATGTGTTGGAAAATGCATATATAAACGCCGCTTCCATTTAAATTAATAATTACGTCAGGAAACGTGTACAATTTTTGTATTTATATCACACTAAAACGTAATAATTTGACATTCCAGGTATGCTTTGGCAAAACCAGCAGTGGTAAACATATTATTTTACAAAATTCGATTTACTACTTCGATTTAAATTTTGTTTGCTAATTGAAATCGTATATCAAGTCTACTTTGATTTTTGGTAGATTAATAATAATTGAATTAACTTTCAATATCTCCGATACTTGAACTAAATTGAATCGTAACATAAATGGTATTACTTTTAATATTTATTTACCTGACAAATTAATTCCGTTATACCGAAATATTTCCCTAATTTCAACATTAGAATTAAATTCCATTGCGGGGTAAATAAATATTCCAAAGTTACAAATTTGTATACATTATTTAAAGCTTCCATTGATCTTGATGATTAAGTCAAGGTCTAAAATTTCAATGAAGAATTACGTTTTAAATAATTAATGGGATTATGCAATATCTTCAAGGCAAACAACTAAAATCTGTGATGGAAAATTTGCACATTTACAATAGTTTGAAATACTTTTGGAAAAGAAATGAAATATCTAGTCACGAAATTAATTGTCACATATTGTATGTTTGTGAAATAAAGCTTATACAGGATGTATCAAAAGTTCCATTACCCCCATCTAACTGTATGCTATATGATTATTTTTGTTGCAGGTGATATTGGGTCGTAAAAAGAACGGCTGACGAATCAAATTACACCCTGGAACAACGAATAGTTATGACTACCTGGGCTAATGAACGACCTCACACTGGGAAAACATTGAGAAAGACTCAAAATGATTTCGACATTAGATTTAATAAGGCAGCACCACCGAAACCAACAATTTTACTTTGGGAGAAGAATCTATCTGAAACAGGTTCTATTAAGGGTAGACCGCGTTATGGAAGACCAACAACAAGATCAGACACCTGTACAGAGGTTGCAGCATCGTGCAACGTTCGCCGAAAAAGTTACTGCGCAAGCGATCACAGGAATTGAACGTCCCAGTAATAACATTACACCGATACATGTAGAAAGGCGTAGGCCTAGAACCGCACAGACCTTCGTTTGGAAATGAGTTGACAGATTACGACATGCAGAATCGACGTGACGCCTATGCAGAATTACTGGAGCTGCTAGATACAATTCCCAAACGTGAAAAGGTGATGCTCTCAGACGAATGCGCCATCTACCGCAGTGCAAAAAACAGAAAAGTGTATTTCTGGAGTAAGGAAAATCCTCATTTTTTTGAGGGACTGGAAATGAACCCACCCCATGTGATGTTATGAGCTGCAATGTCTGCTACACATTTGATTGGTCCATATCCTTTCGAAGATCCCGAGACTCATGCGGGTGTGCCAGTTAATCAGAAAACATATCGCCATGCGACGCGACTGATTTTTACCGCAATTGGAGTGTTTGGGACTTTTTGATCGAATCTGGTTCCAACAAGATGGGTCGCCAGCTTATGTCGCAATACGCTCGGAATACATTTGCTTCCATCACTCCAGCAATGCTGCGGCGCATTTCACATCGTTCCTGGAGGGAAATAATACTGTCTCATGGAAATGACGGTGTGCACACATAATGCCTGGTTACTTGTTGCATTTACAACTATGCGCTTCTCTCAACATATACATGCTGTTGAAAGAACACTTCGCACGGATGTTTGCAATTTAGGGACTTTTGATACAGTCGTACATCATAGCAGCGGGTGACCAAGAAATAAAATAATTGAGAGAAAGCGGAGAGTTTTAAAACAGGATATTAGGTATTCTTTATTTGATCGATAGTTGTTTGAAAAGTTTTTGCATAGTTTCTTCGAAAGTTTTGTGCTGTTCTTCTCTGTGAGATACATATACAAGGTGCAAAACATATAAGGTAGATTATTTAATAAACATTTAAAATTACATCCTGTTTACATGCCTCTTGACCAGATTGTATGGATGTCGGTTTATAGTCAAAAGTAGTGGCATAAACAAAGTATAGATACATTTTTTCGGTAGGCTTGCTTGTTAGTCGAGTGTCGTGGGTCGGCCGTGATGGTTATCGTCGTTGTAATCATTTCTGCTTCATATAAAAGAAGGACAAAAGAAAGATCTAGGTATAGCTAATACTAGCCGTGTTTAAAATGTTAGGAAGCAAAGTGGTCTCTAACAGGAACGCCAAAGGTTGAACACTCAGAGATACTGAACACTTGGGGCATCAAATATTGAAATTCGTTACTTACGATGAAAATCAATAAAAACGCTTAAGAAATTGAGAACAGTGGCTAGATAACGTTCTGAAGGAACGAATGTAAAATAAATTTTAAAAGTCTCTCATATATTCCTCTAAGAAAACAATTTACATCTAAGAAATTAAATTTCGGAAGCAATAAAAGATAAATAGTTTATTCAAATTTCAACACAGCTGGAACGTAAAAGTTTATATTATAAATAATTAAACTAAATATTCAAGTCGTAATTAATTTAAATAAAAACGTCGAAACAAATCAAAAATAGTACTAACATATGAGGATAGTAGATAGTTTACGTTAAGTGTAAGATAATTGCAAGCGTGTAAAATTAGGTTCATTGCTTGTGAGCTGTATACTTTTAATTATACAACTGGTTGGATGAGCTCACCTAACAAAAAATCTATCCAGCTACAAAAAAATTGACCTTTACAATGAATTGTAAAATAGTAAATTAAAAATGAAATTTAGATAATATGCGATAATGCGTTGGTAAAATATTTATCTAAACTGAAGCAAACATCTTCAACTGTTAAGGTACTTAATTATAAACACAAACATTTTATAGTAATCTAAACATCCAAATACGGTTTTTCTAAGTAATGCATTATCCTAACCTTGATAAAATTTAGGATGACTACTGGTTGAATTCAAGGAATCTCGACAAAAAAAATCACCTGTTGGTAAAAAGGAAGCTTTCCTTCAACTCAATTGAGTAAGTTAATTATCAAGATAATATATTAATTATATTAATTATATATATAATATATTAATTTAATACAAACTAATTAGTCCATCAAAAATATAACATAGTGAATCCAGTAAATGTGAATAAAAGGTAACTTGTTAAATAGCCATTATTTTAGGAAATAATTACAATTTGTTTCAGTAAGTAAAATAAGTATAACAAAAAAAATATAACCTGGTGTTGGTCATTTTTGATAAAAAGGTGACATCGTGTCCTAAGTCGTGAACGAGCTCAACAGAGTAACAGGAATCCAGCTAACACGATGGAGATAACGGCAGCTTCATATTTGTACATGAAGTTAAATTACTGTCCATATATTACGCCAAAACATATTGTTATAGTTCGGAGGAAACTTCAAAGTGATTCCATATAAATCAATGAGAAATGGACGGGTGTGCATTAGTGTCCCGTGCCTGCTTGCTAATTAAAAAAAATATAACAAAAATTAGAGACCGTCATAGGTGTATTTTTAATTAATTTATCCCGCAAAGGTGAAAGATAAAGAAAAGAATAGAATTATTTTTAGTTATAATGGATTTGTATTCGTTCATTTACAAGAATGAATACGTTTTATTTGCAAATGTGTGCCACCGAGAGATAAAGATTCTGAAGCAAGTTTTTGTTAGCGCGACCTTCTAGAAAATTTCGAACGACTCGTGTGTCGATTAAATAAGTAATTCTTGTAACCTTTTACTTTCCAGTGACGTATCCCTCGTTTGTAAAATTAATTAATCCGAAGTGAAACTAAATAAAAATGATATACAGGGTTGCTTTGAAATAGTTACAGATTTAATTTAGGTACATGTTATCACGAGCCGTCTGACCACCGCGGCGTAATAAAAGACGCAGACATCTGCAACTACATACTTAAGATAAGATTATGATAGGGCAGGAT
>JAHWXV010359395.1:0-16376 GCA_024586415.1 Phrixothrix hirtus | reverse complement strand
CCTTAGCAATCGCTTTCTTTGCGTTCCTGATGTGGAAGGCTGTTGCTTGATTAAAACACTTATTAACCAGTTGTTGATATAATTATATTGCTAACTGTACGCATATTCGCACTACATTTGCAATAGTTAAAAAAGGCGCTGCTAACCGCTCGCCAGCAAAATAATAACTCTGCTTTTTAACACCTGTTCAACCCCAAAATGTGGAGATACAGGAGGGGGTACAGTCGGCGTCATTCTTAAATATATTCTAAAAATATTGATAGAATACAACTACAAATTCAATACATACAGCATAGTTTGATAAACTTATTTTTTTCACTTTCGGGACTCTAGCGCCAATGTTAGTCACTGATTTCATGACTAAAGCGACACTTTTAATCTTAAGGGATTAAAACTTTAATTCTCAATGAAGTTATAGCACTTAAAATTCCATATAAACAAAGTAAATTCGTGGCAATAACAAAAATTAGCGAACTAGAATTGCATATTGCCGAAAGCGTTACTGTAGGGGTTTGCAAATAAAATTTAAATGCATTTGCCTTGAAGCCTATGGTGATAAATCAGATGAACGATTAATATAAGAATCTGGCAATTTTACTTTCTTTAACCCTTTTGATTTCAAATCATTCGAAAGAGCAAAACTAACGTATATACCTCAGGATTAAATACTATTAACTTTAGAAATTTGAAACATACGAATTAAAAATATAAAATATGTGTATGTTGAGTATTTGAAATTAACTAAAATGAATATTAAATCTGAATTTAATTTGAAATTCTTAATATAATGACCGTGCGATGATCATTGACTATTAATCTTATGTATTACAGCTCCATTTTCTGTGCTGTTTCAATGAGGTTTATTTCAGTAGCTATTTTAAAATTCATTTGATATTTTTTGTCTTTATTTCTTTCAGCTACCAAGTAAATTACTGCAAAACAGGAAATATATGGTTATTTTTTTTAGGCCACTTAATCGTACACATAATTTCGTCTGAAACCGCCCATCTTTAACTTTTACATAATTATAGCAGGCACCACATTTATCAAATCTGCTTCCAGAGGCTCAGCATTTTCTATTAAGATGTTGTATAGCTATTAGTAGAGATTGACATAACGATTGCCAAAGAGATAATCTTTCTTTCAGACCAATTCAAGCAAACTTACCTTTAGCAGGCATTGCATTGTCGTAAATACTCAAATGTCTGGTGATATCCATCTAGGGATACATTTAATTACATTTTACAAAATAATGAAACCTTAAAATACTATTTTGACACTTTCCTTGTAAGAAAGTAACTGATACAGTCACTTCTCGTTAAGCCATCATTAAGGTTAGATGAGGCCTTCTTTTGACATTGAGAGCTAACGCAACAGGCTATGGAGTAGTTTTATTTTAGCTTATTTTCTACAGTGAGTAATTTTTAGTCTAAAGACAATTTGATATACTCTGATCTTTATAAGCGTACTCCTTTCAAACAATATTGCGTGAAAGGTTACTGAAAGTTGTGGTTTCGGTGCTCCTTTGGTAATGCTAATCGCATTTCCATATTTATATTTAGATCACTTTAAATATGTTCACAAATTATTACATTAAAATATTGCGGTGGAAATACAGTACAGCTGCAGACAATTAAGTGAAATACAGTGCACTAGAACTGTAAACATGAAATATAATTATAAAATAAAGTTCGTAACTTTAAATAAAGTGTAATTAGAGACTAATGAATAAGGGAAAATTTAAAAAAATTAGTCAAACGTAAGTACTAAAACAGTTATTTTGTAAAATGCTTATCTTAGGCTTTACAAACCGACTAAAATTAAGGAATAGTACCAAATAATATAACAATAGACTAATAATACATAATTATAAGGGTTATAAATAATATGTAAATGTAAGTGAACGATTAAAAAGGATTCGAATCAGAAAATGTCTAGCAAAGGATAACTCTATTATATAAATTAATAGTAAACTATAAATGTTTTGCCTTCGGCTCCTATCGGAATAGATCTACCTAATAGCTTTGCTAACTTCACCTTTTAGCGTAAGTTTGTTGAAGAAAATCTAATCACCATATAATTTGGTTTTCTTGACGAAGCTATCCTCTAGGTTTACCAATAGTTTGTGCAAGTAACTACGTACGTCAATGTAATTTCCCGAATGTAAACTAGAGAAATCCGATGATTTCCACGAGAATATGCAGTTTAAGTTGTCTTTTAGCCCACCGGGATTTGAGATACATTCGGTGTTATATTTTGAATGGCCCTAAAGGCAATAATTGTTAGGTTTTTAGTTGTAAAGTGAAAAAGTTGTAAACTATTGCGTCGTCTTCAAGTATAGTTTAAGCATAATACAATATACACGCCAGTATCTACGACTCTCAACCCGACAAACGATTGTAAAGCGTTACCGCCTACTTCACAATCTTTCTTGTGTTCCGAGCACTTAAGCTTAATATTAAATACCAATGATCACAAAATTGAATCCGTTGATTTCAAATACTTTCATTTATTTACGGTTTTCAACGAGTTATATTAATCATGTATATGTAAATTAAAATTTTTCAAATTACCCAATATAAAAATAATGTTTTTTAATTGTATGCAATAATAAGATGTGCATATGTACTAAGTGATACATTACCAAATTATAGAATTGTATATAATGCAATAATATTAATCAGTTAACAATGTATATCATTGGTAGCTAAACTATATATGAGTAGTAGATGTTTTAATTAACAGTAGTAGATAAACATAATCAATTGAGATAAAGATAATTAACTTATGCCCCACCATGTATAAGTAGTCAATAATAATACATTTCCCTTAGATTAAAATGAAATTTGGAATTACCGTTGAATGTAGATATATAAAAAGTTGAAAAATTGATAGATTACAAAATTAAATTTTGCAGTAATATGATTAGAAAAATTTAGTGATGCGAATTACTTATATATTTTATATAGTTATATTTATATAATTAGAGACAGTTTAGTTTTTTGTAAAACTCTTGTTTAGTTATTTTGATAATTAGAATGATTTTTTTCTATAATCAATAAATAATGAATTGCCTGCAACTTTTGATGAAAACGAACCAAAAAGATAGTATCAAAAAAGTATAATTCTGTTATGATAACCATTAGAAATACTTGTCTAAATTTATTTATCGTACCTTTTATGACTTCTCCGTTTGGTTTATATTAAAATTATGCCAAGTATTATAGTAATGTGTAGACAAAACTTTGAGTTTTATTGGTTTATAGGTTTATATTACGAATCGTCTCATAAACCGAATGTAAATTTATTCTTTTATTATTATCCAATAAAACAGAATTTATTGTATTAGAGCGATAAGTTTAAAACAGAAAAACAATCGTAGATATACATAGCTTGGATAATTTATAAGTATGTAATAAAATCGTCTAAGATATGCATCTGTTAAATGCTATTCGCAGTTTCAACTTTTCTTAATTTCATAATTTAATAGTACTACATAAATGAATGTGTAGACACATTCATCTCGACTACATAATTAAACAGTTATTTTATATAAAATATAAAATTTAATTGTGTAGTAAAATATCATTGAAATCTATCACGCTCTTAATTTACACAGAATCTAACATCTTCATCTTAGGTATGTTATCAAAATGCTATCATTCATCTCGACTAGATAATTAAACAGTTATTTTATAAAAAATATAAAATTTAATTGTGTAGTAAAATATCATTGAAATCTATCATGCTCTTAATTTACACAGAATCTAGCATCTTCATCTTAGGTATGTTATCAAAATGCTATCGATTTTCGCAACAGATACGATGTTAATGACGATTTAACGTAGAAACTTTTTCTTTGGCAATTAATAAATATTGAAATTATAGAATAAGGCACCAATTCAAATCTTTCGCAATAAACATACCAACAGCTAAATTATATTAACATATTACACAAAACTAAAGTGCATATTTCCATGTGTATGTATGTTTTTAAATACGATCCAGTAAAATAGTGGCCTGATCTTTTATTCAAATATTTGTTAAGGTTGTTCTACGAATTTGATCAAAATTTTCCACAGATTTGTGCTTTTCTTGCGCAGTATACAGAGTGAACTAATATAATGGATATCTTTTTAAAAGCAGTTAGAGGAAGATTCAAAGACACTATCTCAGTTAAAAAGTACGTCACAAAATTATAGTTTTCCGTAGAAGTCGATTTGAACTTATAGCATAAATTAGGTTAGGTCCTGATTGCCTTTCGTAGTAATTCCATTCAAGGCATAGGTTAAATATGTTCATTTTGTTTTGTCGCTTAATGTTCCAGCTATTGAATAGAAACTTTAAATATGTCCCAGTATGTAACGAGCGACAGTATATTCGAAACAGTAAATAAACTTTATATTTGCTCCTGGTAATAATAAATCGGAAACTAAAAGACGAGCAATATAGTAATTAATAATTAATGAACTATAGAAAGTAATATTTAAAAGGTAAGCAATCTATTTAAACTTTAAGTGTCAGCTGAATATAAATAGAAGTAAATTAAATTTGATCTTCTAGAAATATGATTTAATTGTAAGACCCATCAGTAACTACACATAAATAATGACATTCTGTAAATAAGGTTTTATCCTAAACTAGAATAGGAAAATAAGATCTAAACATATTTAAGAACATTATAATTATTAAGAAATCATATTATAATAAGTTATAACTATTGCAATATAGGAATTCGCTGAAATTTTAGACTACGAATCAAACTTAATTAAACAGAATGTCCAACGTTTTACTTTTACAACACAATAATCAAGTCATAAACTGGAGTCTCTTGTAGTCTACAATTAAGAAATAAATTTGACCATATAGACTGACGGTCAGAGCGAAGATAATAAATAAACTATCTACGCCCTGGAGCCCACAGCTCCAGCTGACTTCGACATTTAGCGTTGTGGTCAGTATAATGTCATAGAAATTTGATCGTACGTTGACAATTCTCTCAATCCTGTAATTTAAATTGTTTTGATGTAAAGAAAGAACATGATAAACCCTCATTCCTTCAAAGTGTGATAATCCCACAATGAACATTTCTTCATTAATTTGATATAAAGGACATCCCATTTTTTTTGGATCAACATCCATTTATTTAAAAAAAATTACAAAGATCGACGGGACAGTGTCTTTTTAGGGATTATCTAAGGTATTTTTTATGGATTTACAGAAGTTTACCCATAAACTGTTTGCATTATGTCCAGTCGACTATAAACATATTTAAAAAACTGGAAAATAAATTTGTTTGCATTAACGTAATGTATGTATATATTTGAAATACTTTAAAATTATTGGAATTTCCTATAGTCATTACTCATTACCCATTAAACTTGTTTGTTTGCAATGTTTAGATTAGTACTTTTTAAATATAATGGAATTTTTCAAAGTCTATTTCTCGTCTTTTGACATCTATAATAATATACTTGTACATGGAATGGAATTAATTCATTATTTTATTATAATTTATGGAAATAAGTTTAACTCGTATAACTTATTATGCGTAAATTGCGTTAAAACTGAGTAAGTAGTTACAGTAAGAAAATATGTACTTATTTACAATTTATTTATTAATTACAAATTAAATTTATTTTTAACATTTAAAATACAACAAAGGGAAGTTGGTCTGTGGTAAATTTTTAAATACATTCACATATTTAGAACGTGTGCTTTCATTTGAAGAAACCAAGATAATTTTGTTAAGTCAAGGTCTGGGTATCAATTTCATTATATGTGACTGTAATAAATAGTTGTTACTGTGCATATTACAGTAATAAAGAATTGCATCAGAGTCGGCTTGAAAATTTTACAAAAAAGTTTTTATGATAAAATTTTGAAAAATTATATTTTTAAGAGGACCAAAATTTTTGAAAATTTAGGTTGGTACTAGCTTTAGCTTTTAGCTTTTAGAAGGATACTCAACCGGTATTCATGTGACAAATATTACTTTTATACTTTTAATGTACGATATAGTTGGCCTTTTAAGAACTGTATTTAGCTCCCAGTTAAAATGAGCTCCGTTACTGATGACAGTTCTTGTCACGCGATAGTATTTCTTTGGCATATAATCTTCGCGATACGATATCATTTGGGTTTAGGGCTTGAACAACTTGGCGTTTACAGAACGAAAGTTAAGCTTTTTCTTCAATATTGTACGTACAGTTATTTATAGATCGTCAAAATTGATGAGTGTACTTGAAACGACATTTTTTGATTTCCTAGCAATGCATTACTCATACATTGCACATTTTCATTGGTTGGCAAATGTTCACAACTGAACCTATAGCTATGAATGTTGCTACAAAATCCTGAATTAAATTTATCGGCGAACATCGGATCGATTATACAAATTACATCGCACCGTAGTAAGCGAGAAAACGCTTGTTACATAAGCCTTTATAGTGAAAGCACCCTACTCTCCCGGCTAACACTCCATGGCTGCAAGATAACCCGCAACGCTTACAATGCGAATGCTTTACCCCACATCCCTCTCTATACTTCTGCTTATATATAATTTTGTTGGAAATATGTAACCTGCAAGTAAGCACCTTGTACTTTATTATGTATTATGTAAGAAGTGGTAATTCTAGTTTTGACGTTATGGAAGTAAGGTACAATGCGTTATTAAAATAATGCATTATTTAAAAATTCAGGAAAGAACTTTTAGGAAAAACGCTGGGACATGTCGATTTTTATTTTTAAATGCGCATTTTTTAAATGCTAAATATATATACAGGGTGATTCATGTAGGAGATATGACGTTATAGATATTTTTATTGAATGGTAACCTCTATTTTTTATTCCAGAATTTGAAAGGGCACATTTTTTACGTACGGTAAGGTAATTTTGGATATAGGTTACATAAGAAAATTTTTTAAAGAACTAACCTTAAAGCTTTAAAACACTAAATTTGTTGTTTATTGGGTAACCTTGGCGAAAATGCATATTACGATAATTGTTTGACTGCTGTTAGTAATAACAGCTTGCAATCGTAATTCGTTAGATTAGTTATTTGCGTGTTGTTTATTTAAAAGGTACATTTCGTTTCTTGTTGTTTATTGAAATCAGTGCATTTGGATTGTTTATTTTGTGATTACTAGATTTTATTATTTCTCTAAAAATGGTTATGTTAACCGAACGCCAAAGAATTGAAGTTCTTTGCATGATTGGTTATAGCGACAGGATGCGCATCCAAACCGAGGTAGTTAACTTGTTCAATGCAACTTATCCTAATCTATCACCTATTAACCAAAGCATGGTAAGTAGAATTGAAACAAAATTCAGAGAATTTGGGTATGTTCGTGATCGTCATAAATCCGGTCGACCTTCAACACCTGAAAACGAGCAGCTAAATGTATTGTTGACAGTGTAAGAAAATCATCACGCAACACTTAGAGGCACTGCATCTACTTGCAATATGGCAGCGTTCACCGCCCGAAAAATTTTGAAAAAACAAAACACCACTCTTATAAGGTAAACCTACGTGATCGGCGAAATCAATTTTATAAAAAGATTAATTTTTTGACGAAGATACCTTTATGTTGAACCGCCATATCAATGGGCAAAACTGTTCTTATTGGGCTGCAGAGAATCGTCGATGGATAATGAAGTGATGGAGTCTCACACTCAACACCCTCAAAAGGCAAATGTCTGGTGCGGCATAGTCGACAGACGAATTCGGGGTCCCTATTTTTTTGATACGATTCTAACTAGTGCAAGATATTTGCATTTTCTTTAAGAGTACCTCATTCCTGCGATAATCGTTTTATATCCAGATCTAGAGGAACTAGACATTCTGAGGAGCGACTTGTTCTTTCAACAAGATGGAGCACCGCCCCATTATGTAGCACCTGTCGGCACTTATTTAGATGAGGTTTTTCCAAATCGTTAAATAGGAAGAAGAGGGGTGATTGAGTGGCCCCCTAGATCTCCAGGTTTAACGCCCCTCGATTACTTTTTGTGCGGATATTTGAAAAGTAAAGTGTACGTTAATTGGTCAGCTAATTTAGAAGATTTAAAAGAAAGAATTCGTCAAGAAATACAACGTATACCTGCAGATGTAATTGACAACGTTAAACAAGAATTTATTCATCGTTTTGGTTACTGTCAAGTTGCCAATGTTGCGCAATTTGAACATTTAATTTAGTTGCTATTTGAAGTGTATATTATCGATAATTTGGTATTGTGAACTTTTAAGGTTGGTTTTTAATGTAACCTATACCCAAAATTACCTTACGGAACGTAAAAAAATGTGCTATTGCAAATTCTGGAATAAAAAATAGGAGTTGCCATTTAAAACACATCTATAACGTCACATCTTCTATATGAAACACCCTGTATATATATTTTGTATTTAAAAAAATGCGCATTTAAAAATGAAAATCGACGTGTCCGAGCGTTTTCCCTAAAAGTTCTTTCCTGAATTTTTTAAAGAATTAATGTATTACTTTACGAAAGCATTGTTTGTGTATATATACAGTAGAAACTTGGTAATCCGAACTAATTGGGACCGCGAACTGTTCGAATTAGAAAAATTTCGGATTATCCGAATTTAATATTTAATGTCGATTTAAACGCATGAATTGTGAGAATACTTAGTTATTATTTATAGGGTTATTTATACATATAATACGAGTCGCACGTATCGGATGTTATCGGAGCGGTCACTTTCCCCAACAAGTGCCCTCGTTATTGGTTCAATTAGTCGTAAAGCAAAACTTTTAGTGTTAAATAGTTTAGGTAAAAGAGAAAGTGCAACAAAATCAGCTTTAGGAATCGATATTGGAAAAGCAATAATAAGTGACTGAAAGAAAAATTGCAATAAAATCGAACAGTTTTGTATGGCTACTTCAAATGACGCTCTTGAAAAACCTCACACGAGTAAAGTTTCAAAATTCGTTAAAGTCGATGAAGCCCTTTCCTTGTGGTTTCCCCAAGAAAGGCAAAAAGGAACCCCGATAAGCGGCCCACTCGTTCAGGAAAAATTAATACAACTAAATAAATTAAAGAATGGAGATGAGTCTTTCATTGCCAGTAATGGATGGCTGGATCGCTGGAAAAAAAGGCATGGTGTGCGTCAGTTAACAGTGATCGGAGAAAAATTATCTGCTGAAGACATCGCAGCGGAAAATTACATAAACTCACCACAGCAAATTTATAATACTGAAGAGATTGGTTTTAATTTCAAAGTACTGCCGAATAAAAGTCTAGAAGAATCCCATGATCTAGTTTCAAAATGGAGTAATGCTTCAGGCACAAACAAGCTACCACTAATGGTAATTGTAAAATAAGCGAAACCCAAAGTATTTAAGCATGTTAAATAAAATTAGAAAAAGGCGTGGATGAATGGAGACCTATTTAAAGAGTGGTTTGTAAATCAGTTTGTCCCTTCAATTAAAAAATTTAATCAGGAAAATGGTTTACCCTCCTCAGGCCTTGCTGTTTATTCATAATGCACCATCCCATCCGGTAGATCTAGAAATGGTTTCTGGTGAAATAAAAGCAGTTTTTTTCTCTCCAAATGTCACACATTTGACTCAGCCAATGTATTGAAAAACTTGTAAGATGGTTATAAAAATAATGACAACGACGAATACTTAGTTTCCTTTTTTCAAAAATTAAAGGGAGTAACAATTAAGAACGTTATCTATTGGATAGCTGAGTCTTGGGAAAATGTAACTCCACAATTATTACAAAAATAATGGAGAAAATATGGCCGAATCTCGTGTAATTGACAGCTCACATAGTTAAGAAAAAGATGCAGATAATCAACTTCTTCAGTTCGTCAAACAAATTCTGGGTTGTGAGGAAACAGACGAAAATGACGTTAATAGATGGATGGCAACCAACAATGAGGGTCATCAAGGATATACCGATGTTGAAATTGATACAATGCTTCAGAAATAATCTTTCGATGTATCTGAAGAAAGTGATGACTGAAGTGCTGATACTGAACAGCTTGTGTCTGTTCTAGAATTGGTTATACGCTACGTAGAACTGCCAAATCCACAGATGTGACTTTTATGAGGCGTTGGCCTAACATTGCATCGCACCGTGGACTTTCAACACTTCATCAAAGAATCTTGATCGACTACATGCAGAAAAAGGACAAATAGATTGAGTAAAATCGTGTACATATGCAAGCAGATGTTCAATGAAACTTATTTGGTGTACGTATGTACGTATGTAGTGAAATTTCTACAGCAATATTTAATTTTTTCCATTATAATTTAGTATCTCTTAGTTTGTTATTTATAAGTTGTAATTACTGTATATTTGTTTATGGTTTATTAAGAATATAAGTAAATAGTTTTCTCTCAAATCTATGGTATTATCTTTTTTGCAGTGTAGATTCAGTTTACCGGGGTTCGGATTAGTGGGGTTGTGTTTTCGTCACTTTTTCAAATAAAGTAAAAGTTTACCTATTGAACTCTTTACGAACTAAAATCTGAAAAGTTAATAGTGCATTAAGTACAATTAAATTAAAAGAAAGAAAATAACGGGATTCTAACACTTGAGATAATTATTATGGATACGGCATGTTAGAGATTTATTTTTCTCAGCGTTGTGACAGTTCATGTGATCGGTCCAGGAATTGAAGGTTGAGTCGGGAAGTCACAAATTCAAATTTCATTAGGACGAACAAGGAAGGCATTTTGGAGCAGTAGTCTTATGGAAAAGAAGAGGGTTAATGACCAACTTTCTGTGAAATTTCTTCGTAATATTAAACAGGTATCATCCGGAAAGATGGCGCTATTGAATAAATCTTGTGACGTTTCGTTTTTCTCTATTTGTGTCGAGGGAGAAAATTATTTATATTTAGCTTCGATAGACTATAGTCGGGTAGGCCGGGTTCTTTCTTTTACAGGACTTCTCATTAACGTAGAGCTTGATCGTTCATACCTAGCTAAACTGGTTAATAAATAATAAGTCAATAAACCTTATTAAGACATGTATTATAAATAAAAACAAATAAATGGTTTTTTACAGATAGACAAGTATTTACAGTGTGAATAACTGGGAATAAATATGTACAAAATAATGGTAGAACATTCAAAGCAATTTGCTACGCATTCTCTGATGCTAAACTAAACTCTACGGTTTCTAGCAAATTAAATAAACGCTCTGAAATACTATAATTAATATATACACAATGAAGCAATCATTAGTTATTCTATAACAACGGTAATTAAACATTGAGTTTGACTAATGAAGTTCAAACAGTGCCTGTATTCAATTATTATTGATAGCAAACGGTTTGTTTCGGCTAGCATTAATTTTTAAACAACGGGCGGACGACAAAGTTATATTAATGTCGGCGGAATTAATTAAATAGCGAATCTCATAAGAGGGCTTCAACCAACAATAATTAATTTCTACAGGCCTTTAATGAAAGCTAGAATGTACTTGGAAATTATCTCGTATCGACGCTGCTGGCGAAGATACACAAAACGGTAATAGTCGACCTAGAGGATTTGCTGTTCTCCTGATACTACAATCCTTTGCGGTCTATATATCTTTCAACGCAACTTCCTGTTCCTCGCAACTGGCGGAAGCGGTTACACGCATCCCCTATGTGTCTGTCAGGTTCTTCCGTCAAGTCCCACGGGTAACTGTGACGCTAGAACAAGGCAGGCAACGCGGGGCTTGTGGCGGCGGTTTCCACGAACCTTCAGCTTCACTGTTACCCTCGCAACTGTTTAACTGAAGAATCATGATTAGCCTTCGGTGACGATCTCCGCTACCCGGGCACCTAGATCTCATCAGCGATGGTAAGAAAGTTTTACAACTTCCAAGCGTAAACTAAGTTCACCGGTTCAATTATGTATTTTAAATCAAAGGTTGATTCATAAAGCGGGCCCTGATAGGAGAGCGTGCTTCGGATATATTGTGGTGCGCTCGGACCTAGAGCGTCGCCTCCCTGCTGCAGGCGGAGTATCTCGCCTCGCGATCAAATGTGAAGTGAATCAGTTTGAGGTTGACACCAGAGTGTCTAGCTCGCTCCGCGTTTGAAAGTGAAGTTCTTTTTAGCGTACTTGCGTCGCTCATTATATACTATTTTGATACGCGGTATCTTTATCCCACTCGCGTACTTTGTTTTCTATTTTATTCTTGCGCTTTACAGTCACTCGGTACTTGAAATTTATAACATGTCCATATTTAAAATGGCGGTATCTCATTTTATATATACAATGACCTTATCTTATTTTAACTACATACATTATTAGTAGTTTATCTAATTTTTAATTAGATAAACTCCTAGGTTTACAAACATTTATATTTATAATTAATTATTTTAATTATTCAATGTTTCTCGTACTCCGCGATTTCTTAAAGTCTTTTATATTGTTTTTCTAATTAAATTAATAACAAAATTATAACATTGAAACTCGCGAAAAACTGTAACGGTTTTTATCATCGTGATTTTAGATGTTTTGGGGGTACCTTTACAATCTTTTATTTGATTTTTTACATTCAAGGAAACGTATTCTGCTTCATCATCAGTATCCACCACTCCAGGTACAACCATAAAGGATGTGCCAATGTGCGCTCCTTCTTTCTTCTGGATGGAAGATGATCCAAAATATTCCTCTATATTATTTTTGGTGAAACATCTTGTAATGCACTCTTCGCCTCTGGTAATAGAGGCGCCATACATAATGTCGTGTACCAATCGTTGTCCTTTAATTGTATTTTTAAGTTGTCTAAGGTAATTAGCTATTTTATATTTGTTCTTTCATTTAATTCTAGAGATTCTGAAATATTTTCAAATAACTATTTAATTGCCGTTTGCCAGGAAGTAGTTCGAAAACTAAGCATCGTAGAAAAGTGAAATTTTATATTTCAGTTTATTATATTCCTGGCACGTCCTAGTAAGAGTTTAGTTAAAATCTATTTTAGGATTTTTGCGGTTTCCCCGAAAATGTTTTTTAAACTTTCCACGTTTTTGACGCAAACTAATCAGTTTCTATGAGAAAATTCGTTGAAGCGAATTATCGAAGAAATTTCCGGAGTTAAGCAATCTTTCCCATGGCAAGTTAGTTGGATGGATGACCGTTGCCATTATCGTTTTCAAATTTTTTATTATTTTTTTGTGCATGGGACATAAAGAATAAGTGGTTAAAATATCTGAAAGATTTCAAAGCAACCCTGTATAATCGTTTTGGGAATACTAACGAGTTCTATTTTATTTAAAAATAATTTGTTGAAAGGCATAAGTAAATTTTTTAACACATGCATGTTGACTAAAATATTGAATAAAATAATTAAAAGTGATTGTTTTCTAGGCGCTATAAATTTATACCCCTATGTTTCAGTATTTTGTCGAGATTTTAATTACGCCATACGTGATTAATCTAAAAATGGCATTCTTAGCTGATTAATTTACACTATTCGTACAACTTATCCATGCTTGAAGAAAACTGATTAGAAATTTACTAATTTTATGACTTAACTATAAATATATTATATAGAAAAAACGCTTGAGTTTAGGTTTCGTTTAACAAATGATACATTAGAAGTTTCTTCATTTACAACTACAACTTACATAAAAACAAAAAAATAGAAACAATCCAAATTGTTTATTATTTTAAAGTATACCGTGTATATAGAAATGCAGTGTTTTTAAATAACATCTTTATTTGTAACTTTACGAAAAAATGTCATTCTTTATAAAATATTTTGCTTGTTTCAATATTACCAATTCTACTAAAAAAATTGAAATATACTTCCTATCAGTTGAGAAAATTAGAAAACACACTTTAAGCTAAAGAAATATATTTTATTTTATTCAACGCGGTATCCTCCATTCTCTACACACTTTTTATCCCTGTACATAAATTATTTATAAACATTGTGAATCATATCTCCAGTGATAGAATTTGCCGCTTCAGTAAATTTTCTATATTTTTATCCAAAATAGTATTATAAATAACCTATTTAACATGTCCCTATAAGAAGAAATCCAATTGGCTTACATCGGGGGAACGAGACCGAACAAATGACGGGTCCGTGACGACCTATCCGTGTCTTTCGAAGATGGTTTTGCCAATAATTTCTTACCAACATTGTTAAGTGTGCAGGGCATCCATTTTTGAAAAAATACACTTTGAGAGTTAGGTTAATTTCTTATTGCAGGCAACAAAAAATTTTAAAACTATTTCTAATATGTATTTCGATTCACATTTTCATTAAAAACATACGGACCGATAATTTTTCCATACATAGCACCACATCACATATTAACGTTTTTGTAATTTTGACTTCCAGTAGCAATTTTGAAATTTGAACTTTCTACTGTCTAAAATCTACAGTTTTGCGTTGAAACCTTCTCATTGGTTATAAATATCCATTCACCAGAAAAAATAATGTTTTTGAAAAAATTTCGATTTACAGACTGATTTTCTCCTACCCATAATCAAAAGTTTAGACACACAGTATTATCGCCACTTCTTAATACATGTACAAAAATCGATTTAGAAGTTTCAATTTTGTTTTATTTAAAAATTCTTTGTAAGTGTGATTTACTAACGTTTATCTGGCAAACCCTTTTCGTAAAGATAATTTTGGATTTATTTCTACATAATCTACAGGGTGTACGCAAAATAGTATATTACTTTAACAGCAGACACATTTTAATATGCGCGACAAAAAACGCTTATAAAATATGGGCCTAAATTGTATTGTATAGTTTTCGAAATATTTGCAATTGAAGTTTTCAGTCCCGTCCTGCTTTTTAACTTGGACTACTGTGATGGATGAGGAAATGCCTGGCCAACTGTACGTACAATATGAATTTGTTACGGAATTTACCGCTACGAATAGATACACATCAATATATTTGCCCTGTAAAGACTGCGAGATTCGGGAATTGTTAACCTTAACTTTAAAGTATGTGGACGCGAAGATCGCAGACGATAGTTAATGTTGAAGATGCTGTCATATAAATAGTAGAAGAAAACTGGTATATTTATTATTTTCATAGCTGACAGAAACAATTTTTTTACTTAAGGTAAAATTACATTCTAAATCCTTCTTTTGTAATTAATAACGATGAGTACATTTAGTTAGTGTAGGAAGAAAAGTATTATAGATATTCAAAATGAGAATGAGAATTTCAAATTTTTAATTGCTATTTATTTTACAGCTTTATTTGTAAATGATATTAAATTTACAAACGTTTCCGGTTACAAACCCTTCCTCAACGTACCTATTTAAAATAAGACATTTGAAAATTTATGGATAATGTTAACTTATCAAAAAAGAATAAAAGCTTTCCATTCACTAATTGAATAGTTATTTATACATATTTCATAAACGTACGTAAGTTTAATATCATTTACAATTAAAAATTAAAAATTTGAAATATCTATTTGCATTTTGAATATTTATAAAACCTTACAAACTCCTATTGCTTTCTACCTAAATTAGTTAAATTTAGTCATCATTTTTTCTAAGCCAAAAGCAAAAATAAAAGCAACCATCTAATTATTAATTATTCAATAAATTTATAGCACAATAGACATATTGAAATACGTAATTTTAAAAATAATGTCTCAAATTATTACTACAAGGCATTTATACACAGTTGATTTCATTCATCCATAGTAAAACAAACTGGTTAGAATCCAGTATTAAAAAAATAAACATAGTTTTAGTGGTGTACATACAACGCATGATTGAATGTAGGTTATTACAGAACCGGATTTGTAATCAACACTTACGTGAAAACTTGTAAAATCTTTTTTTCCAGGTAGATTAAAATTTTAAAGTTTTAGGTTCCTTAAGGCTCCGTCTACACGTGCGAGAAATAATGCTACTTATATTAAGGACACCCTGTATAGTCAATATTGTAGCAGAATCTTCTACAACATATTTCATTTTTATTTTAAATTTTTGTACCAAATTTCACAAAGCATAAACCTTCACGTTAATATTAGGAAATGTTTCCTGAAAGTTATGAATTGCACAGTTATAAGAAAATTCAACCATTCCATAACATTTAATGAGGTAAACTCTTTGCTCTAAAGTTAGCATTATTATTAAGAAGTATCAGTGCAATTTGGTACATAAGTGACGACATTGACAAATAAAACGTAAATTGATTTACTAGAAACTATGAAACTAAATTGTGACGTTTCAGTCCTTACTGAACGGCATAAGGAGAATTTAAGAACTTGCGTTCTACCCGGTGGTAGCTCTTAGTCGTGAGGGGTGGTCCTTTATGTATTTGATAATCCAGCTTTGACGATTCGGACGTCCGGGACGACGTGGAAAAGGTTTTCTTACGAGGGACGTCGTTTACACTAAATGACGTCGCTCGAACTTCG
>JAHWXV010359393.1:0-12200 GCA_024586415.1 Phrixothrix hirtus | reverse complement strand
TTAAAATACACAATTTTATAAACGGTTTAAATAATACGTTTGCTGCATTGATAAAAATTAACGCACGCTATCCGATTAGTTAGTATTAACAGACTCAGAATAATGCAGTAAACAACATTTTAAACCAATATGTATGTGACACAGAAAAGTCAAAGTAAGATTCTGATATAAAATCAAATGAGTTATAACAATTTTAACTAAAATTAATTACCTTTAGATAGTGAACACAAGAATAAATTTAGTATCGCAGTTTATAATCAAGCACAAATAAGCTTTTATACAAGTAAATATGCATACCAAAGGTTGAAAATAAAGTGTATACACCTAATAAATCCCGTCTTATTCCTTCCTATCTACCCATGCAAATATTCCCTACACTCTGTACATAATACAGTTTAATTTTAAGTTTAATGGTTAGTACCATATTGCATCATTGGCACCTGCAGCGACTGTAAGTTAAATAAATTACGAACCTATCCCAATTACGACATTGGGCTTTACCCAAAGCATTATTGTAACCTTGCTTAGCAATATTGCAGGTTTGCCAAAAAAGCGTTACAAGTTTAGTGTCGCCTTTGTTATTCATCGCCTTGCTTTATTATGTTTCTAATTTTGTGATCATTTTTTGCTAGTTCTTCCTTTTATTTTGTTGACGTTCATGGAGTGATGTAAATAATTTACAACACTCTCTACTCACACTCTTCTTTGGTGATATGTATGATGAACAATGTCTTTGCCTCTCATGTACTTTATTAGTTATCGGTATGTTTCCGGATTGCTGTAGTTGATATTTGGGGTGTTATCTTTAATGCTTTTTGCTGTATACTGTTTGTCATCTGCACTCTCGTGCAGTACTTGCTTCTTTTCGGGCAAGTTTGTTATATTATGTACAAGTACGGGGTGGGGGATTGGAATTTATTCGGCCGTGGTGCTTGAATTAGCTTCTTCGTTATTTCTTATAAGTGAGATTAATTTTTTGCTTAAATTATTCTTTTGATTTTGGTTTAAGGATGTTACGTTTATTTTATTATGGATGTGTTTCCCGTTTTTTGCCATTATTAGCATTTTGCTGTTCATTTTCCTCCGTTTTCAGATCTTTCTATCCATAGTTGATAGTTAATGATTTCTGTATAGATATTAATTATTATTTGTTGGTTCCATTTGTCGTTTTTGGCTTCTTCGTTGTGATAGGTAATAGCTATTATTCGTTATGATTGGCTAGCTCATTGATTGAAACGGACATATTTGAGGATTAATAATAGTTTAATCACTTTGTATATTGTTTATATTTAGCACAATTCTTTCGTTGAAGTCCATTATTCGTTGGAATCAGTTTCTGGTTCACTGTTTGACTAAAACTATATATTTTTTGTTTTAAAGTATTTTTATTTAGAAAGGCGTTAATTCAATTTTACTGGCAGAAAACGTTTAACAAACTTCGATTATTATGTTATTTTAAACCATATTGAATAACAAAGAATCATATTTACTTCACTATACCAATAATAGCTTTTAAATTATTAAGTAGTACTACCTCTCATCTATATTTTGACACTAAACACATTATAAGCGAAAAGATTTTTCACTGAGAAATTAGCTTATCTGAAGGGCTCATTAAATGTCCAACAAAATTGTATCACTACTTTGCGATAGCTGATATCGTAGAGATATGACGCAATAATTTAAAACATTATTTAAATTTTTTTGTCATACATTTCTTTAAATTACAGTGTTTATAGAATGTTATAGACATTTTAATATCAAATAGGTTTAATAAATCTTGTCAAAAATGGAGTTTCGCAAACGTAATAGAGCGTACACCTTGAATGAATAAAACACATTATACACACGGCAAAATAGCGATTTTCTGTAACGCGCGTCTCGCTAGCCGTTATTCGTTTTTAGCGACACAACAAGCACTATGTTATCGCTGCCGGGAAGCAAAGCCGTTATTCGGTTCAAGATTTATTTATAAGGTGGTACATTTTCTTCGCGTAGCCACACCAAATTGCCCATATTGGGACTGTCGGATGTCGCCCGACGCCACTTGGATCTTAGCTGCAATAGGTACAAATACTCCACGTGCCATCTTTTCCAAAAACTTTGCACCTGTTGTTGTGTCCACTGGTAATGGATCAGTCGATTTGTAGGAATATTGGGTAGGTTTCTTTCTAATAAACTGGTTAAGGACGAACCAATCAGGAAATGACCCGGAGTTAACGGGATAAGATTTTCTAGATCAATCAATAGTGGGCTTAGAGGCCGGCAATTTAAACACGCTTCAATTAGAGTACACAATGTGTACAACTCTTCAAAAGTTATGTAAACGTTTCCAGCTATTTTTGTTAAATGCGTTTTTATCGCCTTGATATTGGCCTCCCAAAAACCGCCTTGGCGAGGTAAACGAGCAGGTATAAAGTGCCAGTTAATACCCTTACCGCTAGAATGGTTTTTCAACTGAGCTTGATTATCCACAACCTTGAAAAATTTATATAGTTCTTTTAATCTTTTATTAGCTCCTACATAATTTGTGGCGTTGTCAGAATATAAATATGAACATATACCGCGTCTAGATATCAACTGGTTCAATGTAGCGAATGCATCGGCACTCAAGTTACTTACGGCCTACATATGCATAGCATTTGTTAAAAAGCAGATAAAAATGCATATGTATTATTTAGTCGTCTTCGACGCTCGTAATCGGTTAGATTTCAATAAAAATGGACCGCAAAGATCGGTGCCGGACACCGAAAACAGTCTCTGAGGGGTAACGCAATGCTTAGGAAGATCATCCATAATTGGGTTAGAAATCTGGGCTTTGCTTTAAAACAGATTATTCAACCTTTAATTATTTGTTTAATTTGAGATTTGCCTACGATAGACCAATAATTTAGACGCAAATGATACAAAACAATTGCGATTCCGGCATGGCATAATATCTCATGGACATGAGTTATTAGTAATTTGTTAAAAATATGTCCCTTTGGTAAAATTATAGTTTGTTTTTCGAACTCTATATTTTCGTGTTTTAATCTACCACTAACGCGTAACAAGTTATTTGCATCGAAAAAAGCATTAAGCTGTAATAATGAAAAGCTTGTAGGTATAGGTTTGGATTTTTGTAAAACACCTATTTCCTCGTTGAACGTTTGAGCTTGCACTAACTTCACCAAGGTATGCACAGCATTATCTAATTCGTTAGCGGATAGTAAGCCACGATTTAAATTGTGTTTACTTGTACAATTACATTTCCATCTCAATATCCGAGCAATAACTCTCCTAAGGTTGACAAATGTTGAAAAATGTTAAAATAAGTGAATCATAAAGTCGTTAGAAATAACATTGAACACCCGTGCAGCATGTTTGGTTTCTGGCAACTCCTTTGGATTAACAACTAAACTCGGCCAGGAATCATTAGATTTGCGCAAAAGTCGGAGTCCTGGAACCATAATGTGTTTCGATGTAACTTGCCTGACGCGCTTCTCATGGTGATTACGTCTACGGGATTTTGGGTGGATGGAATAATATTCCATATTATTATTATTACTTAAACATTGCACCTTAGTTACGCGATTGGCGACAAATGTCTTTAATTGATTCGGTGGAGTTTTGATCTAAGCCAAGGCAATGGTTGAATCGCTCCAACCGTAAACACTATGACTTTCTAGTTTGATCGCATTTTTTATTTTATTTAGGAGTTGAGCTAGTAATAGAATGGCCCACAATTCCAAACGCGGTAATGAGATAGTTTAAATGGGAGCAACCCACGACTTGGCTATCTTCAATTTTACTACGAAGGATCTTTTTTCAGAGGCGCTGCGAATATACACACAAGCCTCATAACATTTTTCAGAAGCATCGGCGAAGCCGTGTAATTCTAATAAATCGTAATCGGGATTCAACGTAAGTCGCGGAAATGAAGTTAAATTGAATTCGGGAAAATGAACACAAAATTAATGCCATAACCTTTGCTCATTAGCTCGCAGAGGTTGGTCCCATTCAACTTTTAACTGCCAAAGATGCTGAAGTAAAATTTTAGCTTGGACTACTATTCGGGTTAAAAATCCTAAAGGGTGAAAAATTTGACCAACAGCAGATAATATTTTGAGAATTTTAAGGTGCACTAAAAGGCGTCACTGTCGGGATGCCATTCGAGACCCAATGTTTTCGTATTTTCACTACTGAATATTACAATTTTGCTGTTCGGAGTTTTAATGTTTATTCTTCGTGCTACATGTAAGTTATTTGTTTCTATTTTTGGTAAATTGAACCCATATTGGGAGAGGACTGTTGATCATCTCATTATAAAGTTGAATAGCTTTCTCGCAAGAAAAGGCACCGGTTAGAAGGTTATCCATATAAAAACAAGACACTATTTGTTCACTTCGAGATTTCTATAAAACATCTTTGGGCTTGAAATGATGAAAAATGTAGACAATAAGCGATCGTGTCGAGTGTAAAATATTACATTTGATCTTCCTCATTTTTACGCCATAATATTCTTTGCAAATTGTTGTCAGGTTGAGTTATATTTATGGAACGGTACATTTTCCCAATGTCCCTGTATATTACATATGGAAAGGTGCGAAATATAGTTATAATATCAAACAATTCAGGTTGGATACTAGACCCACCCAACAAGCAGCCATTTTGTGATAGATTTGAAGAATTTTTTGTACTTCCATCAAAAACTACGTGTATTATGGTAGTTGTGATGCTTTCTTTTATAACACTATGGTGCGGTAAGTAGTAACAACCTTTTTCCTTGCCGAGAACCTCCTCTATACGAGACATATGGCCTAGGTACTGATATTCTCTCATAAATACGAGATATTCTCGTTTCAATTCGGGATTTTTTCGGAATTTGCCCTCTAAAGCGCATAATCGAAATAAAGCATTTTGTCGTTAGTCGCCTAAACGAGAAATACTGTTTTTTATCGGGAAAGATAAAATAAACAGTCCATTGTGGTCCAATTTATAGTTTTGAGAAAAATGTCTTTCCGCCATTAAATCCTCCTCAGAAAGATGCGTAACATAATTATCAGACTCAGCACATTGCTCAAAACAAACAAAAATTTGCGATATTTTCGTGCAACTCTGCATTAATTTACAAATGACAAGAGGTGCGTTTGTTTGAATTTGAGTTTATGTTTAACGTACCGCTTACTATCCAATCTAGTCGCGTTTCTGCTAAGGTGATTAAGTTATGATTTAATTTTATTTGGTTTGGGAGCAAAATATTCCAAAAAATGCCAGCTCCAAGTAGAATATCTATTTTAGCCGAAATGTTAAATTCGGGGTCTGCTAGCTTTATGCTAGTAGGAAATCCTAGATTGTAAACATCCACAGAAATGGCTAGTAAGCTATCTGTAATACTAGGCAACACTAGACAATCAACCTTTGTTTGGAACTGTGAGTACTTTTGACATTACAGTTCAAATATTGACCTTGTCGGTTAATACCTGTTACGGAAGTGGAAGTATACTGTTTTCACAAGTTTAGATCGCGCACCAGGTCACTTCTTATAAAATTACTTTACGCGTAATTATTGAGAAAGGTTGACAATAAAACTTGGGGAGCGGATGCATTCGTACTTGCTGCATTAAATGATGTGTCGGTTGCTAAATTAGTTTCTCTTTGTTCAAATTGCCTATAAGAATTACCTTGTCGATCTTGACTACTAGCTTGGTCGACCGAATCACTGTTTGATTTTCCGGCGGTAGAATCGTTTCTAACGTTGGAATTCGTATGCAAGAGGGTGTGGTGTTTTTGATTGCAATTTCTGCAATCGCCTACCGTATGCGAGTTTCTTAAACATTTAATGCATACTTTTTTGTTTTTACTTCAGCAAACCTCTGCCTTGGACTTAATTTTAAAAATGTAGGACATTGGTTTGTATAATGTTTATCATTATTACATATCAGACACCTCGAGCTGGTTTGAGATGACGCTTGAAAATTTGAGTATGATTTTTTAAGTTTCACTGTAGTTACCCAGTTTATCTATAGTATAGCTTGTCCCTCTATTTTCGGAGTTACTAATGTGTAATGTCTCGAGTAATTGACAGCGTTTATTTAAAAACTGCACGAGGTCGTCAAAAGTTGGTTTATCAGGTATTTTCTGTTCCCATGCGCGTTTTATTTGATAGTCGAGTTTCCTAACAAGATAATTTAATAGTGTGGTCCAAGACATGACTGGTTCGTCTAAAGCATCTAAGATTTTGAAAATTGTATCGATAAATTTTCTCAAGGTTATTCTTGATTCGCGGGCAATATTCGGTAATTCAAATAAATTTTTTACGTGATTATAAATGATAATTTTCTGCAGTAGCTTCTAGGGAATCTAAGACTCTGGAAACTTCCCCTCTCAGGGATAACCTTAAATAATGGAATTTTGCTACGGGCGATAACGAATTGCTTTGATTTATTATTATATTTATTATTTATTAGAACGAGTTATGGAAGGATAAATATTCATCATATGCACTGCACCGGCAAATTTTGGTAGGTTCAAAACTGCTAGCTTAACTTCAATATGATTAAATCGCGTTACCAGAGTGGCTTCTTCAGTTGTACCTTGGTTTACCTCATTGGATCGAGCGTCCTTTAGCAACCTTTGAGCTTTACCAACGTATTCATAGATAAGCTTTTCAAATAATTCGCGGTCTTTTTCTTGGTAATTTTTCTGCTCCCTGGAAGCATCGGCTAATAAAGGATCAATTTCAAATTGGTTTTTGTTAAATTCGTTAATTAATAATTTTGTGTCAATTAATCGCATTTCTAGTTCATTATAGTCCGACTTATTTTTAGATTTTGATAAATAGTTACCGAATCGGGTTAAACTGCCCTTTATAACTGTTTTGGCGACTTCGCAGTTTTCTAATTTACCCATAATTACAAAATATACTGCGATTTAAAGCGGATTCAAAGAAAGGGATAAATAATTTCAAAGGAAAGGATTTAGGAAAGAATGTGGTGATTCACATGTCGGTACCATTAGCACTGGAAAGCTGTGCGTTTCAATTTGGATGACCTTCGATGAACGTCTATGTATTGTATGAGGTATTGAACTTTCTACCTAGCTTTATCCTTCTGCACTGGTTTCCTACACTTATGCACTTTTAATAAAAACTTGCAGTTGTGTATTTAAGTAATAGTTGTGATTAACGTTGTTGTAATCGTGAGTGGTTAATGCATCTGATCCAACACTTAAATTTTCTTTTTTATGGTGTACCATTGAGTATTTTCTAATCATTTACCTGAACTGTAGCTTCGCTAATTAATTAATCCGGCTCGAAGGGCCAAATTATGTATGTTGTTCGTTATTAAGCGGACTGTATTAGGATTTGAATAATAAAACGGATATTTAAGCGTATTTCACTTTATTGTTAAGTATCCTTCTGCACAGATGTTTATCGTTAGAAGGTCCGTAAAATACTACCCTTCCCTGCCTACCATTGACAAACTTTTAACAACTAAGAAATATTACTGATCCTAAAAATATACAATCATATGAAAACAACCTTTCGAGTTCCTAAGATTTATTAGTGAAATAGTAAACCTGGAGGATAATTAATTTTATTTAATCCTGCTATATACAAATATCTATTTTGTAGTACGTTCGGTTGTTAACAAAATAGCAAAAGTTTCAGTTTTTTAGGAATATTTTTAGGCTGTAATTCAGAAAAGAACATGGATTTACTTTACTATTAGCTTTCATAACTACGGCACAAGGAGCGATAACTTCTGTCTAAATTATTCACAAATAACCAAATACAGAACTGCTATAAACTATTATTGTATAAGTTTTATAACAAATTACCCACACTTCTAAAGCCAACAAACTCGAAGAAACTCAATTACATAATTATTTAATTGGTCTAAAATATTATTTTGTTGTTGTTATTATTATTACATAAATATTCGCCCTCGTAAAAGCCAGTTTTAATATCTTGCTCTTATTTACATCATTTAGTAGTACTAGTCCTGACAAGTATATATCCTTGAATAAACGATTAGTAATATTTTAATTTAGGCCAATAGAAATTCAGGTATACATATTGACGCGGTATCGTAGTGATTTCAAAACCAACTATTTATTTTACTCGAGATAATTGTTTTGATTAAATCTTCATTAGTGCTAAACGTGTCTAATAAAATGTTTATAACAATGAAGTTGAAATCTCTGCTAATTATTTTTTAATGATTATTTAATGCATTATAAGTGTGTAATAAAATAATAACTATAGTAATGGAAATAAAGAAAGAAACATTCCATTTTTTAAGCAAATAGCTTTATATTATCTAGAATTATACGTGTTGGGAATATTAAAACAAAAATTCGAAATTGTGCTTTGTATTTGCATTGTGACTATTACATTTTTTAACTCTCCGACGCTTAATACATTACCGCCATCTCCTGTGTATTTAGAACTCTGCAAATTACTAAGATAATAATATTCTGCAACATATCCCGGAACATGATATCCTGTTCTTCCGCTTATTTTACAGATTACAAAATGAAACTCTAAACTATTATTTCAAAATTTTATTGCAATAATTATTGCTTCTGGCAAGTTTTCAATTTAATCCGTTTAAATTTAACTTTCGAAAAATATTGTAATTTAAAAACTGTTGTAAAGTATTTAAAATATATGTTGCACAATTAAAATGTTTTAGGGCCATTTGCACCATACACGCTTAAATTAAACTTTGCTTTCTTACAATAGAAACAATTGCGGTAACCATCGTTATTACAAAATTAACTAAAGCTTACATCTAACCTAGTATGGTGCAAATGAGCCTCAATAGCTTAAAAATTTTTATATAACGAAATTTCATTCGTACATATAACTTTATAAAAAGTTTTGTTATGATAGACTGTTTAAGAAGTTTCTAAAGCTTAGCAAATTATAAATATTTACATTATAGGACCGTACTTTAACAACAGTGCTAGCTGTCTATTAGAATGCCAAAGTTGCCTACAGCAGGATCTACATCCACATTGCGTAGGGGTCATTAATAGAAAATTTTAAACCAAATCCCAAGAACACATGAAACACGGCAATAAAAAATTCAATACTTAGACTCGGCACTCTCAAAGCTCTTTTCAGAAAACAACCACACTTTTGACCCAGATAGAGAATTCAATATTTTATGCATTTCTAATTAATATAACTTCAACAAATCTGCTGAGATATATTTCATTAATAAATTCAGCATATTGTTCAAAAAAATCAATCGTATGAGCTATAAATTATTAAACCCTTTTACACCTACGCCACCTATTCTAGCAAAAATGTAGCTATGTAATTTAACTATTAAGCTCTCTTCCTGTTAATACCCCGTGATGTGGGAGGTAGTAAAAAATAGGTTTCGTCTAGCAACTCTAAGCTTTGTATTGCAGTATAAACTCGCAAGCTATCATTTAAATGAAAACACGTCTCTGTAGTAAGAAACCTCCTGCAAATCGCAGCAACAGTGCATAGGCATAGGCACGATGAATCGAACATTATTCGGGTTTCGCTTGGTTGTAAGAGCAGGAGATTTCCTCCAACGTGTGAATTCTGCCTACAGGACAGCTTCCAAGTTCTCAATACTGAAATAACTAGTCTTGGATGTCCACGGTGTGACTTAAATAAGTGTGAATACTTTTAACTATTGTGACGAACTTCGAATATATGACATTATTACCTATTCTATGATTCAAATTTTAAATATATAAAATTATTAGAAATAGCTAATAATAATAAAATTCAGTATTAATTCAAGGTTTGTAAACAATGAAAAATAAATATTAATTAAATCAATAATTAGTTGTCAAAAATCCTATAAAATAAAAGCATTCCAGAAAATAAATAGCAAGTATAGATAAATAAGAGTAAAATTCTTAAAAAAGGTAACAGGAAAATATTTCCTGGAATGACATGTAATGAACCCTTTAAATTGTAAGTATTTCCATTTAAGATAGCTGTAGACATCTAGTGGTAGAAATATAATATGCTAGCTAAAACAAATTAAACTCTGTAAATAGTTAGAATTAATTATTAATATATGGCATAAGATGTTTTAACCTGTTGAAAATATTTAAAGAGTGGGAATATTTGTTATCTAATTAACTAGAATTTGATAAGAATCCACTATAAAAGGAGGTGTTTTGTTAGCAAAGAACAGAGAAGTTGTACTTCTCTGCCAAATTACATGAATTATCTGTAATTATATCATGTGAAATCAGGGACTTCAAATTCCGGCTGTGCATGATATATATTCCTTCCTAAAATCCCTTGGCGATGCTTTTATAATTTATGGACTCCTTTCCGAAATTATAACGGCTTAGCTTTTCACGTAAAGGTTACCATGCTTTAGGACCCCTATTCAACGCCTGATAACCTGATCCGTTCATATTCTCCTTTACGAAGAGTGTGTCGATCTTTATGGACCTCAATTCGAAAGATCTACAGCTCTGGTAGTTTGTCAATTTATTGCATATATTTCTAATGACACCCATCCGAGAAAGATATAAATAAATGTAACCCCAGGCCCTAAAGATACCATCATGGTTTAATGACTGTTTTATTCGAAGCCGATATGATATAAATCCCTCCACGAGCCTCTAAAAAGAAAGATAATTTAAGACACGTTGAATTCTCATATAATAACCTACATTCTTTCCATTACGCAAAGATACACATACATGACACGAAGCACGCTGCATGGTTAAAATGGTACGATTAAGTATAGAATTAGATAACAAATGCATGTCCCATAGATCTAAGTCTGTAAATAGAATTTGTACAGAATATGAATTTCGATGCTTCTAAAATAAATGTTTTAAAACACCATTTGAATATAATTGAATTAATAATTGTACATATGTAAATAATAAATTGATATCATAAGCATAATGCACAAAATAAACTAGAACGAGAGAACTTTGATTACTCTCGTAGTTAAACAGAGTGCCTACGAAAGAGCTAATATACACCCAAATCCTAAATAATAGGTAAAATCATATCTACACCCCCGAAACCAATAGAAGTCACTGATCAAAGTCTGCGACCTAAAACTCTAAAGCTGAGCGAAGACCATTTAAGGGCCGATCGACTAGAAATAGTTAATCGAGGTAAATATTTATTGTTACAAAAAAATAAAGATCGTGACACTATCAGTACAAAGAGCACCAGATACTAGCCACCCGAGCATGGTTTTTCTTGGGCATAAGCGAACTCGACCAAAGTGTAAAAGACTCCAGAAATGCTGTTTGTTTTTCCGTGACTGCGAAAAGGTGGATATGGCAGTGTGATATTGTTTAGAACTTTCATGTGGTCCGTATCGACCGGTGTAACAGTTACCAAACATATTACGTTTATTTTAAAGTGAGAATGCGAAGCGAGAAGTTTTACGTAACATTCTGCGTTTGCGCAGGAACGAATTTACCTAAATCTTATTCAAAAAAATGTATCCTTTGTGTTTTTAAATTAAGTAGGAACACACTCCGTCATGTACAGAATCTTTTTTGTCCCTTTTACGTAAAGAAACTATATTTGATATTTTTAACTGGTATGGAAAATATCCTGATGTATAACAACAATTTATTAAATAAGAAAGTACTTTTGAAATATGTACAAAGCAAAGTTTGACATGTATTGGAATATGACCTACTTCATCTGTATTTGTATTTTTTAGCTTGTTAGTAATTGTAAAATTGTTTTACAGTGTAGTCGGATTTAAATATGACGTATTGAAGTTATTTAATTTTAATAGATATATTTTATCAAAGCACCTATTAGTATTCGACATATTTCTGATCAATTTAAAAGCATTACTTGCAAAGTGATCATTAAAGTAACTTGAAAAGGTAGTAGGATCATTTGTAGTTATGTTACTAACTTTATTGATTATACTTTTTGTGCTAGGGTTAATGAACTTTATTGCACTATTAATTATTCTCCACGTTATTCTAATAACATTTGACGATTTTGGAATTACATGATTGGTGTACATCTTTAGGTTAGGTAAAATGAAAACATAATGCTGAACGAATGACAGGCCTATATGGCGATGAAAGAATAAACAGAAATGATGAAAGGCTGGTGAGTTTTGTATAGAGGAGAACTTGTTCGTATCGAATACTTCGTTCAAGCATTGATATATATATATATATATATATATATATATATATATATATATATATAGAGAGAG
>JAHWXV010359387.1:0-16707 GCA_024586415.1 Phrixothrix hirtus | reverse complement strand
ATATATATATATATATATATATATATATATATATATATATTCCGTATTCGACTGATGCTGTATATAATCCTTAAGATCTGCTATATACATACATCTATGCTACTTTCTATATGAAATTTCTCATCTATGCAAGATAGTTCTATGTATTTTGTTTATGCAAGTGTAATTCGAGTTATATAGAATGAAAACAGGCTTAATTAACAGGTAATTTGGTTTATATGTGGCAACAGGGACAAATAATTTTGTATCGTAGGGTTCAAAATGCCATCGAAAAATGTTCTATAACGTATACATGCCCTTATAGAGGTTTGACAGCATACCAAACAGGGTAAAGCGTTCCCTTATTTATATATGTAGCCTTTGCGATCGTCTTAACTACAATTACTAATAGCGAAAAACATTTGATTACAGGTTGTCAGGGCGTAAATCAATACGGGGCTTAACGGCATGTCGAATAATGAAACATATTCCCTTATTCATATATGTAGTGTTTACGATGGTCCTAACTACAACTATAGTCAATGATGTACGTTCTAAAGACTATTGTTACATCAGGGTCAACATTTCCATTACAGTCCTTTAAAAAACATCTATTGAATTACACTGGAGTCTAGAAGGTCCTTATGGAAACATTCCTTATGAAAAACATTCGAGAATACTATAGTCAAAAATATCCCATTTGAGTTGTGACAAAATATTTATCAATTGGAAAGTTAGCAGCATTTATTAGAGGTAAGGTGCGAGAACTGGAAGCGTTCTGCTTTGTTTTAGCTGAAATTGTGCTATTTATACTATTTTCAAATCAGTTTAACTGGAATATTAACTGATAAAGGATTTGTTATCAATATTAAATATAATTTTAATGTAAGCCATGTGATGCCCTCTGTGTGTAGGTGTTGTATTTCTTGTTATGTTTTATTTACAAATTTCTATACGTTTCGACATAAATTAAATATTCTGCTTGACATTACAGTTTTCTACTTACTATCTATACATTTTATTCTTACTCACTAGATGGATATGTTTGTATTTTATTTACATTTCAGGACTTATTTAATTTAAATATTTGAATTAATAGTGCTTTCATATTTTAATTAATATAAAATTTTATTATGTATTATTAATTTTGTTTTCAATCTTATTAACGTAAATTTATTTATTTACCTAGTTTAAATTATTTCTTTTGGGTTCCTTTGAACCTTTATTAATTGATTTATTTTAATTAATAGAATGTATTTAATATTTCCATATGGACTTATTAATCTTATGAAGTTCGTTATTTTAAAACATTTTTGATGTATTGCATTTTATCAATTATTGGCTTCTAATTAATTGCGTGTATCGATATACTTAGTTATAAAAATTTATGCTACTATCTTGTAATTAATAATAATTGGGGCAAAACGTCATACTAGGACTCATCGATTGCTATGATAGATGCTAAAATATTGTCTCCTGAATTTTAAAAACGTTGGAGATGTTATTGACAGTTCACCATCCGTTTCTGTTTCTGTTCGTAGGGCAGATCTCTTGGCGCCTAAGTGGGCTAACTTGGGAAATTTAAATTTATTATGGATGCTAGCCTGCATACTAGGAATACTAGCTTTCAGTATTTTGATCAATTCGCCCATTGATATTCATCTCTTTGTTAGAATAATCTCATTAACTCGCCGAATATTCAATTCATTTACTGCAGTAAGAGGGTTTAAGGCACGAGAAGCGTTTGCTACACGTATGCGGCCGCTCTTTAATGATTTATACTATTCAAATACCGTTCTTCTCCGAATTGTGTCTGGAGTCGTCGAAAAATATTTACAGCTTTTTCACCTTCTGCGCATAACAATTTAATGATAATACACTGTGCAACGAAGTTCGTATATCACCCGATGCTGTTATTATTTATACAAACGAAAGAAATTCTCCGGTATCGCTTGACTACATAGTTGTTTTGATTACTACATAGAAAACTTGGCGGATCAAGTCTAAATTCCCATCGCATAACCAAAAATGCTAAATGTTTTTGTATATAATTAAAGGAAACGAAGCTGCTAAATAAATTAACAATGACCTCATGGTTCTAAGTCTTGTTATTAAAATATAAAAGAAAGCACTGGAATATTGTGTTTTTTGAGGATATCACAAATATTTGTAGCATTCAAGGTTCTGAACCCACATCCTAGTGTCTCTGTGCACAATTTCCTCAACGAAGTTTCCTTTGTTGTTAAACTGATCGCAAGTGTTCCATGGTTTGGTGCCCTACAGCAAGCTATGATAGCTACTGAATTTTGCTTTGTAAGATTTGTTGTGTGTATCACATCTCTCATATTTTTTAATACATTTAAGTAAGTAATTATTACTACTAAAAGAGTCACTGATAAAAGACCTAGAAAGAAAGTACGGAAAATTTAATATAAAACAAATTCAAATTGCTAAAGTGCTACTGGGTGTAACGTGCAGCGTTACAAAGTAATTATTTCATTTCATTTTATATTTGTTTGTTGTATACTTTCTGCTTAATAGAATTCATTATTTCAATTTCAAAGAAATATACAACTTTCTAGCTGCATATACTTCACTAACATCACTGGACATTAAAATTTAACTTCTGGAATGTTTTTGAATACAATATATAACTTGTTAAGGTTTTTAATGCGCTGAATTCAGATCTGATCTAGTTCTACACTTCATTAATATAGCAGTACTTACGTTCTATAAGACTAATTAAAATAAAAATAATTAAAAATTGTGATTAATCTAACTCTAAAGTAAAAAGAACAAAAGTACATAAACAACAAAAATCACGACCAAAGCATGCACTCAACGAAAAAATTATATATACAAAATTAATAAAAATTAAACCAAAATTCTCAATAGAAGCACTCCTATTATAATTAATACAAGGAGAATTTTTGACATGTTTTTTGTGTCTCAACCCTACATTATTGTTATAAACCATGACACTTTGCTACTATAACAACAATTGAACATTTATACGAGAAAATCCTTGATAATATTTTCATTTGATTACCAATTACAAGAACAAAAGCGTTCGGATTAATTGTCATACTAATAAAAATTAATTAATAACATTATGTTCGTTATTTATTACTACCACTAATAACATAAAAAATATTTCATTTTTTGGCGAAGACTATAAATCACAAACAGTCAAATATTACTCCAAAATATATAATAGATCCCTTTACTTATTTTGATTATATATATTTTATCGGACTGTCTGGCATATGACACTTGTTATTATTGCTGAATACAGGGTTGCTTTGAAATAGTTGTTAAAACTAAAACGGCAAACTCTACGTATTACAAGATACACATTTCCAAGGTTATTAAATTCCATTAAGCCCTTTTTGAAAAATTTTGCACATGAAAACATTTTATGAACTGCTGGAATTTATCACACTTAATTCGTTACAAACAGTCAAGAAAACTACGAATCTATTTGCTGAAATAACAAATTAAAACAGCATATCGAATTGCACTCTGTTTATTTACTAATAAATGAGTGCTTGGCCTACATCACAACAAATAAATGACCTAATTCTTATATGCAAAAAATTACTTTCGGGATTTGTATTAAAATCATCAGAGATAGTATAATTTACAAAAAATAATTACTAGTGATAACATTCAAATTTAATAGTTGTTTAAAGATGACTTTCACAAAAAGAAATACGAATTGGGATTACCGTAAACACTCAGCTAAGACCTTTTTAATTCTAAAAGGTTGTTTACTTGTCGAGAGAAAATTCCCCTTTTTATTTTTCTTTTTAATATTTCCGAAATTAAATAATAAATAATTTCAAATTATCTACGCAAAGTTGAACAGCTGATAATGATTTTCCATTTTTTTTCAACTTTAACAGAATGTACAAAAACGTATTGCAAAGGGATTATTATTTCAATAAAGCTTTTAGTTTAAAAATAATGAAAAGAAACATCAAACTAATTGTATAAAATAAGCGGTATTTTCTCCTAATAACTAAGTTTTTACCGTTTCTTGATAACTTTTACTTCCACAAAGAGCAATGGAAAACTCGATAGTAAACATTCTTGAAAACGTGCTTAATTATGTAGTTCTAATTTAATAAATTAAAATGGAGTTTTTTAATGAATTTCATTTACACTGAATGTTTATCAATACACATTGCAATGACCTGTAACAGGAGTACGATTGAAATAAACGCACGTGATTTCGTTACAAACTGAGATGAAACTTCTGACTATAAATATTGCAAATCTTAAATCTTAAAAAGTTTTACAAAAAATTTTTAAACTCGATTGTGCCTAAACTATAGCGGTTTAATTTTTACTATTAATTTTTTGTGTGTGTATGGGTCCCAAGTAATACGTGGTTAAAATTACTGCAACTATTTTAAAGCATCCCTGTATATTAATTATTATTTCCCAGTTTGTTTTATTCATTAATTGTGTGTAAAATTACCTGATATGTAATTGCAAATACCAACCATACAATTTTCATCATTTACAAATCTTTAATAACTTTGCTTCTGCTCGATGATTATTATTTGTTATTCGAACCAGACACGGCCTGAAATAAGCCTTCCTATAATCCTAGCCGGAGGTAACATTTATGAGAAAAACCTCCCTAAATTTCATTGACTATTTTAGATCTATTGTATCAGCCGCATTTTTATATTTTCGAATAGTTTCATACTTTACATAGATAACTTAAGACGGCATTTTTAATCATATTTGTCCATTTGAATCGACACATTAAATCTTATGATAACTAATTTTATCGTTGATGGCAAACTTGATTTTTGACAACAACATAATTAAATAAAGGACCGTATTGAACCATGTTAAGATGAACATATATCATATAAACGATACATACTAAACTCCTTTTAAGAATATTAGAAAATTACCAATTAAAAGTCATATTAATAATAATGACTACTTCGGCTAGCGGTTAGTATCTCTATGCTCAAAGAACGCAGGTTTAAAGCAAGTCCGGCAAATTCGTCAGCGATTAAAAATTTAAAATTAGCCCATTCTAAAATAAGGAAATAAAATCGAACATCTCGTTGGGTGAAATGTTTAGTAGGATAAAATCCCTACACATGTAGAAATTCCTCGAGGTTCAGCAAACTCCTAGTAGGCAAAGCGAAATAACTACATCAGTTGAAGCCACGAGAGTAGAGAAAATTTCTATATCAATAATCTTTAGCCAAAACAAAACAAAAACTAAATAATAGCGCTTGCTGTTCTTTAAAAATATCTAAAATAAATTGAAAATTACCACAATCATCTTGTACATAAATCAACAAAAACTTTTAAATTACTACAATATAAAAAAGTTTAATTGTTAACAATGAGGAATCGGGTGGAAATTTTTTATCGCAATAATTAGGCTTTTTAATGATATCGCATTATTGTAAAGATGAATTTTATGAAATTCAAATATTAAAGGGAAAGTAAAAATCTAAAAATCTAAAGAGCATTTTAAAATATCAAGTTTTTATACGAACAAAATTTGTATGATTTTCCTACATAATCAGAGCCGTACGCAGCAACTTTTCTTGGGGGGTGGTCAAATTTCTCAAAAGGTGGACCTTTTTACTTTTGTGCCAAGTTTTAAAATGAGTCAACGTTTCACCCAGTCTGCTCCATTTCCTTCTCTTGCTTTTTTAAAATAGCTGAAAACTGTATTACAATTTACTTTATAATATTTCTCAAATCCACCCAAAAGATGGACCTTCACAAACTAGAAGTGTTCGTCGATCCAACCACTCCTTGCATTCGGGCCTGCATAATAAAAATAATAAGTTTATTAATCCAATCGATCATTTTACTCGACATAGGACAAGTCGGAAGTACAAATACAAATACGTACAAAATAAAATTGATGTATAACATTTCAAGAATTCAAAACTAAAAATGCATTTTACAATAAAATACCTAGATTATTTTTAAAGTTTTAAAGTGAACTTAGCTCATCTCTTAACAAACTTTTAAAGGCCGTCTCAAATAAAACCTTTCGGTTTGACGCATAGGTACTCTGGCACCACTTCAATGACTTAGCCCTTAAGGTTTAAGATCCCGCTGTAGTTGTCCTTGAAGAGTGTAATGAATTGAAAGTACACCTTTAATATCCTAAAATACGCTCATCGTCAATTTCCTTGCAGAAGCACAAGCTTTAAACCTTTTTGTTGTGGACAATGATGGGTATTTCCACATCAAAATCTACCGCTTGGTTTTTGGTTCGAAGTAATGGATCCATGTTAAGCAGTGCCTATTATACAACTCAAAACTAAAGTTTCTTTGTTCACATACCGTTTCAAATGAGTTTTCGAAATTTTCAAACGATATGCTTGTATGCCTATTTTAATTGACGCAGTATCCAAACGAACACATATTTCGAGAATTTAGCAATTTGTGGTGTTTTACGCCTTTCCAAATGCTAAATGTACCATATAAGCAAGCATATAATCTAAGTCATTTCCTATTATTTAATTTTTAACATAGTCAATCATAGGACCGTCGTAGAAAGAATACGTATGCAAGTCGCTGAAATTTTAATCTTCTTTACGTTCGTATTTAATGCATGGCGTGGCATAGTGGAGCGGCAGAATCTTCATACTGGTATAAGAATGAACGTATACGTATACTATTGCTTATATCATGATTAGAGGATGCTAGGTAACCGATATACTGTGTATAATCTATACTCATGCATCGCAACCTTATTAATCAAATTAGCGTCCACGTTTCACATTTTAATTCGAAGTTCATATATTATCGTTACATCCACTACCTTTTCCAGTACTGAAGGCATTCCAAACATTTAAACTCAAAAGTGCAGCTATTATGCTTGGGTATACATCAGTTTGACCAAATATAACATATTTCAAACTGTTGAGAGATAATGAGAGAGAGAGGGAGAGAAATTTACTTACCTGGTCGTGCTCTCTGGTTTTCAGAGTTTATAGTTCATAATTGCACGATTTAATAATTACGAACCGCTCAAGTTAGTAGCTGGTAGTTCAAAACATTTTGTGAATAAGTCTTTTTGCCTTTAAATTAGCTGTTAGATGTTTTAAAATTTTTGATGTATACAAAAAGGCCTTAGGTAATTTGCTTAATATATTCTAATCGATTGCCAAATTAGGCAATTAAGAATGTTGTTGTTTTCAGTCAAATGAGTAGTGTATTTCGTAGCTACAATGCCAAAGGAGTCAACATAAACAGTTTATGGGCGCTGCTCTGGCGCATGAATATAATTAAGATATAATTTATAGTATTCTGTAAGATAAACGGTGTGGCCTATTAAAATAATTGAAATGGAAGACACATCATATAACTGTCATCATTTCTAGAAAGATGACATGCCTAGAACGTAAACGCGTGTTTTTCTCATTGTCTGTTGAGGATTTTTGTTAAATTAAACGTGGTGGCTGACTTTTGGGAATAGTTTCAGACTTCAAGACTACAGGTGAAATTTAAAGCCCTCTTTTGAACTTGTCTACTGCTCCGTCAGGTGTAAAACTACATTGTATTAACTAATTACATTGCTTGTTGAAAAAGTATCATCTTGGTCTTAACATCTTTTGACAAGTGTTAGAGGCAACCCCTCTTCATCGTAGCATAATAATTATGAGGTAGAATGGCGTTTGTCCTTTAAGAAATATTTATACTGTGGGATCATTATTGCATGTTTAGTAAAAATGTCCTTTACTGCTGATGATATAATTTAATTCTATTTATTCTAGCGCATTTTATAAAACGTGTTTCTACTAATAAATTAAATTTAAACTTGCAAAGCATTATTTGCATGTTTAAATTATGATACATTCGAAAATAGGATTCCAAAATGGATGAAAAAACATATTTATTGCATGGCCTATAAATACAAACTGCCAATTTCATTTACAATACTATATCACGAAGTTGGGTAAAATTTTTGATTTATAAAGCGGAAAAAATATTATCTGGACATGCAATAATAATCTCACGGTACTTGTGGTATAAGTGCATCACTCATTGATCCATAGATTTCTCAAATTAAGGGCGGCCGTTTTTATTTACCCACCCTGATATAGAATTTTTGTTTAACAAATTGCATTTGTTTATCAAAAACTTTGTCATTAATTATTATAGAAGTATGCTAAACTCAGGTAAAGAGTAAAATGAAGTTTACTGAATTTAAAGAAAGTTCATGGTTTCTTTTAATGAAATATCGCTGTAGGTAAAAGGAAACACATTTATGATATTATTTATACTTCGATCATTTAAAGATGCTTTTGAGTCCTTTCAATTAATGTTAATGTATACATTTGTTTAAATAAATATATGACAAACCATTTTTATCATGGCTATGGATAGTTATCGATAATTTCATATTCTAGGAAACAAAGATTTGCTTATTGACATCGAATAACGTGTTCAACTTTTCTTATTTAAATGTTTGTATTCTTTGATTATTAAGTTACAATCTCGTTTATAAACATGTTGAAATTTGGTATATTAGCTGGGACATCTTTCGTAGCTCTGAGAAGTACTAAGATTGTAGTGATCGTCTATATTTTGTATAACAATTCTATAATACAACGTCCTTCGCCTCATTGACTGTGGTTGCTGTAATTATTTAGTTTTTGGAACTGCGGGATTAAATTAATTCGTTGTTTCGCAACGTTTCGTTTATTAAATTAAACTTCTTCAGGCTACAGGTATTTAATTGATTATAATCATTAGCTATTTGAGTGTGCGCGTGCGTGTGCGCGTGTGCGTGTGAGCGTGTGTGAGCGTGTGGGTACGTGTGCGTGTGCATGCGCGTGCGCGTGTGCGTGCGCGTGGGCGTGTGAGCGAGCGTTTGCATGTGCGTGTGCGTGTGCGTGTACCTGTGCCTGTGCCTGTGCCTCTGCCTCTGCCTCTGCCTCTGCCTCTGCCTCTGCCTCTGCCTCTGCCTGTGCCTGTGCCTGCGCCTGTGCCGGTGCCCGTGCCTGTGCATGTGCCTGTGCATGTGCGTTTACGTGTGCGTGAGTGCGTGCGTGTGTGTGTGAACAGGATAATTCGAAAACGAACAGTTCTAGAAAAACAAAATTTTATATTTGAATTTCTATCAATCGTCGCACGCAATAGCAACAAATTCACAAAAATCTGAAAACCGGAAGTACCACTTTACTCTTGTCATTTTTTGTTTTTTGAGATTTTTTCGAAATCACCTCTAACGCTTTTTTAAAATTTACTATATTTCTTAGAAATATAATGCCCTTTTATATGTGCGTTAAAACGAGTTATCCAAGAATATCTCTGGAGTTAAGCAGGGTTTTACGTGTCCAGTAACATAGCTGGGTGACCGTTACAATTATCGTTCTCAAAATAAACTTAAATAGTATTTTAATTATTTGTGAACATTTGCATATTTGTATATCTTTGTATGTGAGATAAAGTCGTGTGTTGTCTCACACCAGCTTTTATATATTAAAATTAATACATTCTAATTATTCTAATTTTAGTTGATTAAGCGGATAGTTCAGTCAAGTATTTTACGAGTAACAGTTTTTCTGAGTTACCGTTTAAGATTTGAGTCTAAAATTTGGGGAGATCTTTCAACTATACTAGATCTACTAAATTATGAGAGAATTTTTCAAAATTCGTTTTTATTCCAAGGGAAAAAAAGTCAACCATCGGAAACTTTTGGAATTTTGAAAAATCCTCTCGTAATTTAGTAGATATCATAAGAATTAATCTATGTGCAAAATTTGGTTAAAAAAATTGTAATGGGCAGTGAAATAAATTGTGACAGAGATTTGAATTCAGTAGATGTCGCGCTATTCCACTTGAGGAGTTATATTCATGAAATAACTTAGCGAACGAGCCGATTTCACATTATATCGTTGCCGTTTCTCAAATATTTGTGTGATTTACTCTAAAATAATCTTACATCATATTAAAAATATACAACTAGAAACGTGTAGGTATAAAATTAAGAATTTTGAAAGTATTATTATTGTTTTATGGATTGTACGTAGTGTGTAAATGTGTATATAGTTATCCTGTAATTAGTAAACGCGCATTTTTAATATAACTTTGCCTTTAAAAACTTGATTCGTAATTGCGTTATTGATACGAAATAAATATAGTCATCGTGTAATTTAGGTTTTAAGTTACATATACTTACATATTTATCCCTCAAGTGTATTTATTAGCTAAATAGCTATTTATTATCGCCATTTTTACATATTACAAACGCCAATATGATATTTAATTCATTTTTATATAAACTAATAAAGATAAATATATACTTAAAAGTAAATCCTTATTCAAGTTATTATTTCTTCAAAATACCTGCATATTGTGTATGTATGTATTTAAAAAATTATGTATATGAAAATTAGAATTTATTTCTGGTTATTTAAAAATATACTGGGTATATCGCAATAGATGGAACAAATTTTTAACAGTAAATATTTTCGGGTAAAACAGAAAATTTAAAAACATACATATTATCACCTTGGTTTTATTCAAATGAAAGAAGCATCGAAACCGCTAAAAACTTTAATTTAGTTAGTAGATTTAAATCTATTTGTCTCACATACATACATAGGCAAATGCAATTGTTTGCATATTTCAAAGAGATTTTCAAAACATAATCATGGAAAATGTTAAATAAATAAAACTTGGTATTACATAAATGTTCAAAGAATTACACAGGCGAAGCATTTCATTCGAGGGGATGGTGGGAGGCCTCCTTACTTATTAATCATCAGTTTATAATTTATCCGACCATCAGTGTTATTTACCTTATGCCTTTGTGTGTGTAATTTGTACTGGAATTGATAATACTATCACATATCTTGTAATTTATACGATCGATTATGGATTTTGAACTTCAAAATGAACATTTAACGGCTAAACGATCACGGACAATGATTTCGGATGACGATGTGAAAAATAAAAGCGGTGTTACGAAAAATTCAAAAAAATTTAAAAAGAACTATCGTAAAGGAAATAAACCGCAAGTACATTGCAGTCGTACAGTAACGAAATATCGTGGTTGTATTAAACAACAAATTTCTGGAAAGGTATTATTATTACTTATGATATACAGGATGTTTAGAAAGTCACGTATAAATTAATTTATTCTGCTATCAATAGTTTTTCAGAAAACATTAAACACCCCAATTTTATTTTTCATCGCTCATTTTTTTCTCTCCAATAAACAATTTTTTCTTTACGAACTACTCAGTTATGAAGACAACGATGATTCTTTAAGTAAAAAATGAAAAGCCGGCAGTTTTCCAAGTATTGCGATATTCTATAATGGGATTTCATAACACTAGTTTATGAGACACATACAAGGTTTGCCATAAAAAATTATATAATGGGGGAAACGTTTAAATGCGCCGAATTTATGCGGAGGAAATATCGCGAATGGATAATATAGATATACCGTAGCCTTCAAAAAAATGGCGGCTTTCCATTTCTACGGAGAACATATGGAAGTTCCATTTAAAAAGTCATCGTTAACGTCATAACGCATTCAGTGGGAGATAAAATCTTTTTGGCGAGAAAAAATGCATCTAAGAAATTTTATCAGTGTAGGTGAGTTTATATTTGACTTTCTGTACATATCGTATATACTATATTAATTATAAATATATGTTATATAAGTATGTACTTAAAATTTGTAATGTGCTAAACACTCGAATGGCACTGAAAGCGCATATGGTCAAAATTTAGGTTCAACATCGAAAGAAAGTTTAGCAAAATCAAAGCAAACACCGAAGAAAAGGAATTATTATGCCCTTCTCATCAAGACGCAGAAACGTCCTCTTTAATTTTAACAATGGAAGATAGTTTCAACATAGAAATTTCGAGAGAGTCACAAGTTACTCAAGAAATGCAAATTGGCAGACGCCGAATTGTTGATATACAAAATTTAATTAATCAATTAAAAATAATAGAAAACCAAAATGAGAAACTTGGATGTACGATCAATAACCTATTATTAAAAAAAGAAGTACGTCATGGCTTTGATTCATCGCTATACTTTAAATATAACATGTGCAGTATGGACAAAATACTCATTTTAAGTGAAGGTAGAAATAAAGCATCCATAATTAGAATCATAAATATTGATTCTGGATATACTCATTTAAACGAAACTGCTGCTGCTCTCAACATTCCTTACATGTCAAAAGCAACGTATGCCAAACTTAAGCTGAAATTAATTATGCTTCGGAAGTTTCCGCAATGGAAAGTATGCTAGAAGCTGGAAGGGAGGAAAAGAGATTGGCTATCGAAAATGGTGAGACTACTGCAGAAGGAATGCCTATTATAGCAGTAGTTTGTGATGCATCGTGGGCTAAGAGATCGTATAGAACAAATTATAACTCATTATTGAGATGTGTTGCCATTTTTGAATATAAAACAAGAAAGATCTTATATATATAGGCGTAAAAAAGAATTTTGCATAATTTGTAAATGTAGTGAAAAGAAAGACGCTACACCGAATCATCAGTGTTATAAAAACTGGCCTGGATCATCTACGGCGATGGAAGCAGCAATAATCTCTGAAGGTGTTGATTGAAGTGTGACCATGCATGAATTAATTTATAAATTTATAATAGCCGCTGCTATAAGAAAATTTTAGACCTGAATCCGTATTCACAATACAATGTTAAAATAGTAAAAATAGAGTGCAAGAACCATCTTTTACGAAATTATAGTAACAAACTACGAGAACTGTTAAAAGATACTGATGTACCATTGTTTTTAAGAAATAAAATAGAGGTTTGTCTTTTAATGAACTTTTTTATCATTTATATCACTTTCTTGATACTGAAAATTATTTCAATTACTATTTATGTATAGGGTCAAGAATTTCGATTTAGACTGGCTATATCAAAAGCAATTGAATGTAGGAAAACTGAACTTAATGTCATTCACGACAAAAAAAGTACAAAATTTAAAAAAGGATATATTAAATAGTATTAGTCATATTCTTGGCGAACACGAGCATTTTTTAGAACTTTCATATTTATATTTATAATAAAGCTTACGACGACTCTCCGAATACATTGATGTCGGACATTAAATTAACTCGTAAGTATACCTTTAGATTCCTGAAAATGTAACAACTCTGACTATTTTAAATTATTCATTACGGCATTTCACGAAAAATTAATGTTGGTAATTCACAATTTCGCTAAATATACAAACAATCTAATATTTAATTACAATAATAACATGGCCGAACAATGTAATTCAATTATTGCGAAATTTGTTGGTGGAAAAAAGATTAATCTTTGTATCAAACGGTCATACCAAGCACGATGTCCAGCAGCTGCTGTTGCTTTCAATACAAAAGGACCTCTTTATATGGTTTATAAAAAATTATTAAATAGGAATCATGGTACTTTCGCCAAACTATGGGAAAGTAGAAAAATTAGGCAAAACCTACGAAATAAATTGAAAAATAGAACCAATTTGAAACGACAACTGTATACTGGCACCGATGAAAGTTATGGGGAGAAATGTTGTAAACCAGACCTCTCACCAGAAGAATATGGAATTGCAAAAGATGAATACTTGATAAATTATAAAAAAACGCCAACAGAACTAGAGCTGATCAAAAATCAAACAAAATTACAAAACGAATCTTCCTTTTAGTACAGAGAAAGAAAGAGAAGAATAACGGCTTCTAGATTTTACTTAATATGTACAAAAAACTCTATACAAGTCGAAAAAATTGATAATTTCGATTATAAACCAAATCTTATAAGGAGTAAAGCCATTAATCATGGTAGAATGTTTGAAAAGAAGGCAATTGCTTGTCTAGAAAAATCAATAGGCAAAAAATTAACGAAGTGCGGATTATTTGTTGATGCAATCGACCAATATATGGCTGCAAGTCCGGATGGCATTATCAATGAAAAAACTATAACGGAAGTTAAATGTCCTTACTCAGCAAAAGACATGACGGCCGATGAAGGCATAGCAAAAAGAAAAATAACTTTCTGGAGTCAAGATGGTACTATTAATAGAAAGCAAATACAAGGCCAATTAAAAATTACGGAACTAAATTTTTGTATATTTGCCGTCTGCACTCATTTAGGAATTAAATACGAATCTATAGCTTACAACATAGATTTTTATGATTGCAAAATGAAGACGCAACTGAAGAGTTTTTTCTATGATTTCGTTTTGCCTGAGTTGGTTGACAGTAGATTAGAAAGAAATATGGAACTCAGGGACCCAGAATATATCTTGCATGCAATTGAAAACAGGCAACTCAATAAAAACGTTCATTAATAGTTATTAGTACAAGGATTTTTTAGTGTTATTGTCCACAACAATCTATGTTTCGTGGTATGTTATTGCTAGCAATGGCATTTGTCTATTATTCTACCATTTTTATTAGGTAAATTAAAAATTAGATAAGGTTTGAACATTATGCTAACATTCTTCTCTTTTATGGAAATTAGTTTTACTTTTTCGTTGGTTAGTTTTTTATAACTATATGCATCATTTCATTAGGTAAGTTAATAATTAGATAAAATTTGCGCAATATACTCATATTCCTCTTTTTTACAGAAATTAGTTTTAGTTTTTGATTGGCTAGTTTTTCATAACTATATGCACCATTTATATTAGGTAAGTTAACAATTACATAAAATTTGAACATTATGCTAATGTTCTTCTCTTTTACAGAAATTAGCTTTAGTTTTTCGTTGGTTAGTTAATTCATGACTATATGCACCATTTCTAGTAGATAACTTAAAAATTACATCAAATTTGAACATTATGCTGATATTCCCCTTTTTTACAGAAATTAGTTTTAGTCTTAATTTGATTCGTTTTGCATAATTATCATGCGATTACCATTACTTCCAAACGGTGTATGGTAATACTCCGCGAAATTTTGACCACAGTTTGAAGTATTGAATAACGGACTTCTCTGGTTCCTCTATGATGGTTCTACGGTCTGTACAGCCCAAAATTTAATTATTGTTTTAAGGAAAATGTTCCCTGGTCATTTGATCTCCATGCGAGCACGTGAATTATTGAATGTCACCAATTCAATGGTTGACGTGCTCGCTGGATTTAATTTTATTCAATGCTTTCCTATGGAGCTTCCACATAGCTGAGGTTTACAAACATTAACCCAATATCGTATGACCTCGAAGTAAGCAATATACTTGTAAATAAGCTGCTTACCACGAAGCATGCTTCAGAGGGTGATGCAGAACTCTGTATTAAAGGTTGTGCGACATTTTGTCGCTAAACCATTATTATCAATGATGACTTGAACTCGCCTTAGTATGGATGCAATCAAGGATATATTATATCGCTCCCTTCAAATCGTTTTTATTCGAAATTTTATATTATTGGACTTTTCTATCGAGGTAGGTCCATAAATTTAAAATGAGATTAATTTCTGGGGACTAATTTTCAAGTCAATTTCGTACATTATACATCATTCAATTCTTTACAATCCAAGTAGTGTGCTTGAGGTCGTTGCCTTGTTGAAAACGAAAATCTCCCTGAATGTCCAACACTTAAGAACTTTGAAACAAATTATATTGCAATATTTTTAGATAAGCATGGATATTCATTATGCCATCAATGACGTGTAGCTTCCCTACTCTTTATTCCCCCCATAAAATGGCATTCCCTCCTTCATGTTTAACTGTCGGTAGTGAGTTTTCTTTAGACAATTCTATCTTTTACTTTTCCATACTATTTTTTTATTATCAGAACCAAAGAGGTTGTAACTTACCTTCATCCGAAAAAATTAATTTTTTCCAAAAATTCAATGGTTATTTACATTTTTCCTATCAAATTTCAAACATTTTTGCTGTTTAATAAATGTTTTTTGTGCTACTTTTCTCCGATGTCCACCTTTTTTGTCAACTTTTCTCAGTTTCAGCTCCGACCTTTATCTTAGTTGTTAGTACAATATCATTTGCGAATAATTGCACTAATAAATTATTTAATTTGAATGAAGCCATTCTAGAAAAGTAAATCGCCAAAATCATATTTCATTTAATTATATTTCTCAGAAGCATTATGTGTACGAATACTTACCGTTCTATGATTTCCTATTTTTGTTATTTATAAACAAAACAAACATTTATTTTTGAACTAAGTTTAATAATTTATCATTACAATTATTAACAATTGCTTTTACCTTAAATATTAAATTCTAGTTATCATTTTTCCCTTAAAATGATTAGTTTTCGTATCATACAAATACTTTGTGGATTCACTGTACGTCAAAGATTCAAAGAACGAGAAGTTTATATTTTTAATTGTCCTATCAAAAAAAACATCAGATTTAAAAAACCACAACGTACTGTATTTTATCTCATTAATATTAAATGCAAAGGCAAATGTACCGATGCAAATTTTCAATTAATTATTAAAAGCAAATTAGAAAAAAATTAACGCCCTGTATCTAGAAAATGAAGCGTTTCCAGGCACATGTTCTTAAAAGAATCTTTTAATCCTATTTTTACCCAAGGAATTTATCCTTCGAATTGTTCATAATATTAAAGAATCATCTTGTTACGGTTTTTTAGTATAATAATTGTAAAGCTTTTATTAAATATAACTTTTGGTTTATAATTATTATATGAGGTAATAGGTCAATAAATAATCGTAGATGTAGAAGTATATAAATTTACTGTCAACTTCTTGACGTTTCGCTAATAAATT